>CP054667.1:68190596-68300551 GCA_013348765.1 Carpinus viminea
GCATATCAATTACATTTTTTTTTTGGAATAATTCTATTTTTACAAATCTAATTATATATGGTGGAGTCATGAGAACCACTGGATTTCAGATATTACCATTTTTGTTTTACTAAACAACGAACAACTTTACAATTCTCTAGTTTTAAAACTAGAACACTTGCAGAAAATCATCTGCAAGCAACACAACTATCGCAGAACCCACAAACCAACCACAGATAAACACACCTATAGATGAACAAGTTTCAAATTTTGTATTGCTTCCCACTTTCAGAATGGGGATTTAGAATTTGTGGAACCCAGAAAGGCACACTATTGAAAAGCATTTCTGGGCATAAAGATGTAAAATTGAAATTGAAACTATCTTTGGGCCAAAACTAGCTTGGCACCAAAGTTAATTATGTATTTGCAAATTGCAAACAAACAAGCAAATTCAGAGTGAAAAGGACTGGAATTTGAACAAACCACTGGGGAAGAAGCCCTAAGATGAATGGCATCCCAAAAGACCACAATCAATTAGAACAAACCAGATTATCAATACTATTTATTATTCTTCAAAGCTAAACAACAGATACTGAAAGTTGGTCCTTGTTTGGACTGCATTTATCTATGTAAATTCAAAACTAAAGAACAAACTTGCAAAACAAAGCAGAAACCTGAAGCCCCAAAGATTCACAGAAGCTGTCACAACACCAGCACACATCATCAACAAGCAAGGGCAAGGGCCAAGGCCATGGAAGCTTAAGAGCAACAGCAGCAGTTAATCTAATCCTCTCCTTTACTTCATTCTCCTGCTGAGTCTCTGTAGTAACTTCCATCTCACTTGATTCTGGAGATTCCGCACCTTCTTCCGACTTAGCATCATAGATCATCCCAGGAGCACTTGCATCATTTTCATTCTTAAGTGCAAATTCTTTATCATTTGGAAAACGCAATTAATCAATCAATGATATCTTGGAATAAGAAAATTTTCATATGGGCTCATTTTATGACGCAGCCCAAATTTTCCTTAAATGTTGGACCTCAATGAGTGTCAAATCTCAAATTTGAACCCTAAAATAGAATCCAATTTCTTCTAGAATTATGCATATCATTTTTTTTTTTTGGAATAATTCTATTTTTACAAATCTAATTATATATGGTGGAGTCATGAGAACCATTGGATTTCAGATATTGCCATTTTTGTTTTACTAAACAACGAACAACTTTACAATTCTCTAGTTTTAAAACTAGAACACTTGCAGAAAATCATCCAAGCAACACAACACATAGCAGAGCCCACAAACCAATCCACAGATAAACACACCTTTACACTCACATTACAACAGAGAGGAAAGGTAAAAAAAAGGGTAATAGATGAACAAATTTCAAATTTTGCATGGCCACCCACTTTCAGAATGGGGATTTAGAATTTGTGGAACCCAAAAGGCACACCATTGAGAAGCATTTAATCCATTTATGTGCATAAAGATGTAAAAATTGAAATTGGAACCATCTTTGGGCCAAAACTAGCTTGGCACCAAAGTTAATTATGTGGCTTGCAAATTGCAAACAAACAAGCAAATTCAGAGAGAAAAGGACTGGAATTTGAACAAACCACTGGGGAAGAAGCCCTAAGGTGAATGGCATCCCAAAAAACCACAATCAATTAGAACAAACCAGATTATCAATACTATTTGTTATTCTTCAAACCTAAACAACAGATACTGAAAGTTGGTCCTTGTTGGACTGCATTTAGCTATGTAAATTCAAAAACTAAAGAACAAACTAGCAAAACAAAGCAGAAACCTGATGCCCCAGAGATGCACAGAAGCTGTCACAACACCAGAGCACACATCATCAACACGCAAGGGCAAGGCCTTGGTAGCAGCTTAAGAGCAACAGCAGCAGTTAATCCTCTCCTTACTTCATTCTCCTGCTGATTCCACACCTTCTTCCAACTTATGTTCATGTACTGTAACATCTCTGATCATCCCAAGTGCAAATTCTATATCATTGAGTCCTTTGGTAATTTGGTTCAACATTGAAGCACCCTCGGGCCCCTCCTCTTCTTCCTTCTTACTATCAACCTTTTCTTCTTCACAGCCATGGCAATTTACAATAGAATCTGGAATTCTCCGCTGCAGAGAAACCCCATCCTCCTCCTCATTATCGCCCTTTTCCACAGAATAATCATCAGTAGCAATTCTCCCCTCCGTTTCTTCATTCTCATCATCAACTTTCTCTTCTATGCAGCCATGCCAATTTCCAAGAGAAAGCAGAATTTTCCGATGCAGAATATCCTTATCCTCCTCCTCCTTCTCCTTGTGAAAATTTGTTTCTTTACAGAGAAACCAATTTACCAAAGAATGCAGAAGGATCCGCTGATCCTCAAACTCATTCCCATTATCAACTTTTTCTTCTTCTCCCACGGCCACATTTTCAAGAACAAGATCATTGGATTCTTGTATCTCCTCCACTTCTTCCTTCTTGAAGTTTTCAGTCTCCGCCAAAGAAACCACATTCTCAATATCAAAAGAAGGCAGAATTTTCATGTGCTGAGAATACTTATCCTCCTCCTTATTCTCATTATCAACTAAGTCTTCTTCATGGAGAAACCAATTTACCATATAATCCAGAAGTCTCCGCTGAACCTCAGCCTCCCTTGCAATTCTCCGAGATTGAACTTTACTCTCCGCAAAAGAAAACTCACGCGCCCACCCAGTACCCTGCTCCACAATATGATCATCAATCAAATTTGCTTTATTCAACTTACAATCTTCATTCCTGAACCCCCTGATCAATCCCGCCATCGAAACTCCACTCTCGGTGGCTTCTCCTTTCTTACCATCACAACCCACGAATCTTTCATCCAAGATCTCCTCAATCTGTATTTCCTTGATCTCCTCCACTTCTTCCTTCTTGAAGCTTTCGGTCTCTGACAAAGAACCCACATTCTCATTATCAATTTGCTTCTCTTTACCGCCATGCCAATTTTCAAGAGAAAGCAGAATTTCCAGGTGCAGAGAATCCTTATCGTCCTCCCCACTCCCATTATCAACTATTTCTTCTTCATGGAGGAACCAATAAACCACAGAATCCAGAAGTCTCCGCTGAACGTCATTCTCCATTGCAATTCTCCGCGATTGAACTTCATTCTTGAACCTTTCAGTCTTCACCAAAGAAACCTCATCCTCATTGTCATTATAATCTTTTGCTTCTTCACGCACCCACCCAGTACCCTGCTCCACAGTATGATCATCAATGGAATTTGATTCATTCTGATCACTTCCTGCCATCGAAACTTCACTCGGTGGGTTCTTCTTTTTTACCATTACAACCCACGAAACTTTCATCCAAGATCGTGACGCTCTCCTTATTTTCTTCGTTCTTGCCCTCTTCAGTATATACCGTCAAGCGTTGATCTAAAAGATGGCCCATCAAATCAGAAACAGCAATAGGCGCAGCATGAGCTTGGATAATAGTTCCATCTTGTTCTGTCTGATGACCGATGCCCGGTGATAGCGCGTGAATGGGATCCTCACCTGCCATGGACAGTCCTGTAAAGAAACAAATGAAGTTTATGAATACAAAGAGACCTGAAACGCCCAAAGCAAGATTACCCAGAAACTAAATAACACAAAAGAAAGAAGATGGAAATATAATTGGAGTTCCAAAGAAACTAAAGCCTTACTGTTTGTTATTGCTGGTGTTCTTGAGAGGGAGAGAATATGAGAGACTTAGTATGTTTATGAGTTTATTTAGAGCAGAAAAATAAAATGGGGTTGGCGGGTGAGCCTTATAACGACTAAAGTTGGGGCATTTTCGGGAGCCAAAAAGGGGTGGTGAAATACTAATACCCCCAAAACCTTCTTTTTTTTTTTTTTAATTCATTAGAAAATAATGGACTATGGTTTATATTACATATTATAATCTAAGAGCATAGTTGTATTTTAATAAATTTAATTGGGGTATACCCGTGATGCTTTCCTTAGTATAGTTTTCCCTTCTAATTTTATTCAATTTTAAGAGTTTGTATATTTTTATAATTTTCAGATTTTAGGGGTCGACAGAAATTTGAGTGCATTAGATTTCGTTTAGGGTTTTATTTGTGGTTTTAGGCCTTTAGTAGTTACAATGCAAAGAGTCCAAATCTATTAGGGTTAGGCATTAGATGCATATGAATATAGACTAATGCATATGAATATAGATTTTAATGGGTTTTTTTATTTTTTCAACAAATTTGTTTCAAATTCCAACCGATATTGAATCTGAATTTCATAAATTGTTTCAGTAATCAGTAATATAAATGTGGTTTTTAACATGAGAAACATTACTTGAACCTATAATGGAAGTAGAGCCACGTGGCACATGAATATGAAATGATTTCTCGTTTAAAACTTCAATTTATTATTATTATTATTTTGAACATAACTTCCACAAAATAAAAAGTTCAACAAATTTGAAAAAACCGAAATTTCACCAAACTTCCCAAAGCCTTACTTGATTACATTTACAGGGAAGGGTCCTCTTTTTATGAAAACATAGGTGTCCGTGATGTATCGACGCATTACTAATCACATGTTACTTAACTCCCATGTTGAGCAATTCTATTGATCATCACCTTCTCCCCCTATTATTTATTTTATATTTTAAAAGTTTTATCAGTGAAAAATGCTTCTTGACCCACCGAGGCTAAGATTAAAATTATTAAGGATGGATTATTCATTAATCGTCCAAGACAAGTCCGCCCTATCTACATAAGTCTTTTGAAATCTTATATTAAAAGTCTTAGAAATTAAACACACGTCAGAGAATTAGAAAATATTGGTCCCACTTCTCAAAACTTATAGTATCTGAGTTAATTAGGATCCATGCACATGCATGCACGTACGTATTAATTTATTAATTAAGGTGTGAGTTCTGCGCTTCACAATAAAGAATTACTATATAAGCCTTATATATATTAGTCATTTATTAATATTAAATAATAAAAAAATGAAGAAGTTCACATTTTAAATCCTAGTTAGTTGGTTATATTAAATCTGAAATGAAGGTACATCTATGATCCACGTAGTAGTTAATTAAATAACAGTGTTAGGCAACTTACTTATCAATATATCCACTCTTTAGCATTATATCTAACCGTTTATAATTAGTATAATAATTAATAGTCTATATTCGACAAGTTATTCATTAATTCATTAATTTGTGTTTTGTTCCAAAAGTGTTTTGTTTGTGTCATGATAATATATATATATATTAAGTGAGACTGATCAATTTGATTTTGAGGTATAGGAATGTGTCTTATAAAAATTAGGCAAAATTTCACAAAAAACTCATGAACTGTTATGCGATTTAAAAACACTTTCAAATTTTAAAACTCATAATTTCACTACTTGGACTCCATCCGTTTCTAAACGTTAAAAATGGTAAAATAATTTTATAAAAAAAAAATCAAATTTACCATTAATTTTTTTAAGAAAACACACACCAAGGGTAGTTTGGTCTTTTAATTGTTTCTATTGGGTTTTCAATACTTGAACTACACGGATTAGGGTGGTTTGCCGCACATAGTCACTATTTTAATAGATTCAGCTATTTGTATAATTAAAATTTAAAATCTAAAATAAAATAAAATATTTTTAAATTTGTTAATAAAAACACACACGTTAGGTTCATTTTTCAACTTTTTAGTCCTATTAAAAATTTAACTTCCGTCTTTACCGGTCTTAAAATAAATTTTTATGTTTTACCCAAAACTCACTCAACACAACAGCTACACTCACCGAGTTGGACCTTCTTAAAAAATTCTTTGCATTATTTTGGCTCTCCCCACGTACAGATCAACGCTCCTCAAGAAAGACAAAAATAGGAAACATAGAAAATAGATGCTGAGACACAGACACTTTTATAATAAAGCAACCTCGTTTGGTCGCTGTCAAAGTCAAAGTGCCTCAGGAGGACAATTTGCATATTCCTTTGACACTGCCAGCCAGAAGATTACTTTTTGGTAGTTCCCATCCAATTTTGCCCTTTTCATAAATGGGCAAATAACGAAATCCCTTAAATAAAGGAGGATATTTTTGCACTTTTCACTATCATAATATCATAGTATATCATATGTCAATTAACCCATCTTTCTCTCACTCCCACTTCCCAACAATCATACCAATCCACATTTCTGGCCCCACCCCCACAACCACAAACGGACCAATACATGCCTTAATTTAATCATGTGTTTAATCCATGCAAATCTTTTTTAAACCAAAGTAATTAATTAAACGTATAGCTTTAATTAAGATTAAAAATTTTCCTTGCCCACGCTAATGATTGATAGGAGATATAAGGGCTGGTGGGTCTCACTGTCTCCTTTTAAGTGATATATATATATATATGAGACTGAAATCAATTTGATTTTGAGGTATAGGAATGTGTTGTTTATAAAATTAGGCAAAATTTCACAATGAACTCATGAACTGTAATGCGATTTAAAGACACTTTTAAATTTTAAAACTTCTTAATTTTACTACCTGGACTCCATCCGTTTTTGAACATTAAAAATGGTAAAATAATTTTAAACCCTTGAAACTTAAAAAAAAAAAAAAAAAATTACCATTAATTTTTTTTTAAAAAAAAAACACACACACACAATAGATCAAGGGTAGTTTAGTCTTTTTATTTGTTTCTATTAGAGGTTAACGTTAAAAATTGACGAAGGTGAGTAGATTGTATCAAATTAAAAGTTTGAGGAATAAAATTGAAAATTTTTAAAATCTAAAGAGGTCTTCTCAAAACGTATAATAACTCAGGGGTTTTTTGTGAAGCTTTCTTTATAATTTATTTTACCTGTTTGAAGTTTGAATTCATGCTTCTTCCACAACCTTTCCATTTTACTTTCTCATTCCTTAAATTTTTCCACTGAAAGTTCACGACACGTCTCTTGAAAATTTTACTTAAGTCTGACCCCCCTCTTAAAATAATCCCACTCAGCAATCAACACATTCACCGACTTTTATATCTATATATATATTTTGTAACACACTCACCGACTTGGCCCCACGTTTTTAGCCCCACACCCATACACAAATGGATCGATCAGCACTTCTCAAGAAAGATTAAAATTGATGCTTGCTGTTACACTTTACAAATCAACCTCGTTTGGTGCTATCAAAATCAAATAGGCGAGATTTCTTCTTTTTTATTTTTTTATATATATAATTTTTTTAATGTGCAAAGGGTATGTGCCTCAAGAGCTCAATTTGCATGTTTCCATGCAAAAACCAATTTTACGGTTGATGGTTGAGGATTTCAAATGCCTGCCTTTAACCCATTTTTTAATCAATACTGCAAACTTTCATAAAGCAAAATAATTAAACATGTGGCTTTAATTAATCTTAATAAAACTAATAATCCTTTGTCCGATCATTTACCGGACAGTTGAGTCCCATATGAGCTCTCTCATAAAAATTGCAAAAAATTTACTTACTCAATTAATAAGCTTAGAATTACCCATCTACTTTCTTATATGGGACCTCTCATTAACAATTTATTCAAAAAACTTTGCTACATGAATCAGCTCAAGTATTGTCCAACACCATACAAAAAGTCTTCTTCAAATTAGAATATTATTTATTTTATATTTTAAAAGTTTATCAGTGAAAAATGCTTCTTGACCCACCGAGGCTAAGATTAAAATTAATAATGATGGATTATTCATTAATCGTCCAAGTCCAAGACAAGTCCGCCCTATCTAGTATCTACACAATTCTTCTGAAATATTATATTAATGTTTGTTTGTGTTACCTTAGAAATTAAACACACGTAAGGGAATCAAAAAATATTGGTCCCACTTCTCAAAACTTATAGTAGCTGAATTAATTAATTAGGATCCATGCTCATGCATGTATGTATTAAATTATTAATTAAGGTGTGGGTTCTGCTCTTCACAATAGACAATTACTATATAAACCTATTGTGGCCTCACCCCACACCCACAACCCACAATCGGACCAATACCTGCCTTAATTTAATTAATCTTGTGTTTAATCCATGCAAATCTTTTTTAAATCAAAGTAATTAATTAAACGTATAGCATAATTAAGCACCGATAACAAAGATGTTGCCTAAATGAAATTATGTAGCTAGGCTTTATGAAAAATAATCATAGTTTGCTCAATCTTTTCCCCCAACAAGTAATGAAAACAATTAGAAACCAAAATAATCATAAGGAAATCATAATAATGATCTTCCACCGATTTATAGATACACGAACTTCAAAACTCTCAAATACCTCAACTTCCAATTTCTCTCGCTTACACCCCTTTAAGGGTATAATGGGTATATAAATATATATATATATGTCCATTATACCCTCCACTCCAAAACTACGCCTGTTTTGGGCTCGTCCAAAACGATGCCGTTTTTGGGCAAAACGGCGTAGTTTCAGATTTTTTTTTTTTTTTTTTTTTGAAAAAAGAAGGAAATTGAAAAAAAAAAAAAAGTGGGTGGAGAAATCGGGTGCCACCCATATCTGTTAGATTCGCCAATGCGTATATAGATGTGGCCACCCCGATTCCCCCTTTTTTTTTTTTAGGTTTTTCAAAAAAAAAAGAAAAAAGAAAAACCTAAAATTTAAAATGCCCAAAACTACGCTGCTTTGGGCAAACGACGTCGTTTTGGTTTTGGAGAAGGGTATAATGGGCATATTTCTCCAAAAGGGTCCTAAGTGAGAGAATCGAAGTTCTATCTAATTAATCATAATCATAATCATAAGAGATTTCAGTAAAAGAATGAAAAACAAACTCAACACAGTTCATTGATAGGACTGGCCTAGTTGAAAGCTCTTGCACCATATATGGCACTCTGCATGCATGCATTACCTTTCCTTTTATTGTTAAAATATATAATTATGAATCTTTAGTCTATTAGCATAGAATACAGAAAAGACTACTTCTGATGTTTCTTTCGCCATCTTTTACCTATTCTTGCTGTAATATATATATATATATATATATATATATATATATATATATATATATATATAGCTCCGTTTAGTTAAAAGAATGCAAGACATATCTTTTATTTGTTTTGCCTCACACATGAAAGATTTGAAGACTTTAAAAGTTTGATCGATCCTTTTACCCTTCCCTTCAAATGAAAGAAGCTAGACGTAGTACAAAGTCAACATTTTCCTGTTCCCTGTGATTATACGAGGATTGAAAGTGCATGTACCCCACCTTGTCGCACAATACGTCACCGTAAGCTGTTTTCTATCAATCTTCAGGTCACATCGATCATGCCACCTACGAATAGAGCTGTCACAATAGGTTTATATCAAGGATCAACATTGACTCAATATGATCTTGTTATGAAGAGACTTGAGTGGAAAATTACTTCAAGCTGGAAGTTTAGAAGGATATTTTAGAATCTTGAGGGGTTTTAATTAGGTTAGTAAGACTAAACCAAGTATATGGAGCGCAAGTTTAGTACAATTAGAAATTAAAGCGGAGGTCATTAGATTGAATCTCCCTCCCCTTTTTATGCGGATATGTCAAAAAAAAAAAAAAATAAATATAAATGGCGGGATAGTATAATTTGATGTCAATTAACCCACATTTCTCTCACTCCCACTTCCCAACAATTATACCAATCCACATTTCTGGCCCCACCCCACACCCACAAACGGATGCCTTAATTTAATCCTGTGTTTAATCTATGCAAATCTTTCTTAAACCAAAGTATTTAATTAAACATATAACATTAGTTAATCTTAATAAAATTTTCCTTGCCCACGCTTGCTAATGATTGATAGGGAGATGCGAGGGGCTGGTGAGTCTCACTGTCTCCTTTTAAGTGATATATATATATATATTATATATATTAAGTGAGATTGAAATCAATTTGATTTTGAGGTATATGAATGTGCCATTTATAAAATTATGCAAAATTTCACAAAGAACTCATGAACTATTATGCGATTTAAAAGACACTTCTAAATTTTAAAACTTCTTAATTTTACTACTGGATTTTCAATTTGATGCAATATGCCTCTCTCATCCTTTTGAACATTAAAAATGGTAAAATGATTTTATACACTTGAAACCTTAAAAAAAAAAATCAAATTTACCATTATTATTTTTTAAAAAACACACATGCGTTAATAGTTCAAGGGTAGTTTGGTCTTTTAATTGTTTCTATTAGGGGTTAACGTTAAAAATTGACGAAGGTGAGTAGATTGTATTAAATTGAATGTTCGAGGAGTGAAATTTAGATTTTTTAAATTTTGAGATGTCTTCTCAAAACGCATGGGGTAACTCGGGGGTCCTTTATGAAGTTTCCCTTAAAATTTATTGGGGAAAATACAGTTTTAACCCATGAAGTTTCAGTGTCTTTTCAATTTTAACCCCAAAGTTTTAAAATTTGTAATCCACCCCCCTAAAGTTTCAAAATTTGGCAATTTTAACAATCCGGTTAGTTTTTCCGTCAAATTGAACTGAAAAGTATGAAATGACAAAAATGCCCCCATGCTTTTTTTTTCCTAGGGTTTTGTCCATTTTAACGGAAAAAACTAACTAAACCCAGTTATATCGAACACTATCTGAGTATCGGATGCCAAAGATTTTTTGTGTGAAGAAAACTGGACGAGGCAGGGTATGTGGGTTTTACCCACCCCGCCGGTTTTCTTCACTATTTTAATATATTAAGCTTTTTGTATAATTTAAATTAAAAATTAAAATAAAATATTTTTAAATTTGTTGAAAAAACACACTTTTAAGTCAATTTTTTAACTTTTAACTCTTCTTGAAAATTTTACTTAAGTTTGACCCCCCTCTTAAAATAAACCCACTCAACAGTCAACACACTCATAGATTTTTTATTTTTTATTTATTTATTTTTACAGGGGCACCTGTCCCTAGGTCATCCCCCTATATCTCTGCCACTAGGTCTGTGCCTCAAGAGCTCAATTTGCATGCTTCCATGTAAAAACCAATTTTATGGTTAACGGTTTGAGGATTTCAAATAAATGCCCATTTTTTAATTAATATTGTAAACTTCCATAAAGTAAAATAATTAAATCGGTTGGTAATGGCTGATAGATGCGGCAGTTGGATCATCACAACATTAGAAAACAAAGAATTGTAGCAATTATGCATGGACCACCCAAATCTTAACACCGTGACCAGTGAGTAAATATCCTCTATCAAAAAGATTAAAATAAATAAAAAGTATAAGAGAGGAAAAGCTAGCTGGGGGATCAACTGTACGTCTTTGCAGAAAATGGTGAAAACGTTTTATTCTCTACACTCTGCAAGTCGGCCACTTTAGTGCAACAGGGCTGCATGTGATGCTTCTTGAGTCATAACAGGCCGGCAAGCTCTGAGGGGTTGAAGCCTTGGAAGGGATGAAGAAATGATGGAGGTTTCTGCTGGGTCTTCCCCTGATTACACCCATTTGCTTTTTCTTTTTCTTTTTTCTTTTTAAAAGCTTTTTAATTGTTTTAATATTTTTAGTTTTTTAATTTTTAGTGTCTTCATATTTTTTAATTTAACATATTTTTTCACTTTCCAAAATTGTACCATTCTGTTTTTATCCAAACAGTAAGTTTTTGATAACTGCAGCCATAGAAGCCAGATCTTACCTTTTAATACTTGGTTCGTAATACAGTAATACACATATGACAAATTTTTTTTTTCTTTGACATATTTACATAAAGAAAAAAAGAAAAAATTTAAACTAATAATATCTATTTCATTATGTTTAATTTACAGCTAATTGATACCCCCTTAGAGACATTATAGACAATTTGTTTTGACAACCTTTTTAACGTACGGATTCTCAAAAGTTGTCCGCTTTGTTGATATTCCTTTGACACTGCCAGAAGATTACTTTTTTGTGGTTCCCATCCAATTTTGCCCTTTTCATAAATGGGCAAATCATAAAATCCATTAAATAAAGAGGATATTTTTGTACTTTTCACTATGGTATTATTCATATATGATAAATGGGAAAATTTTATAAAGAACTCTTGAAGTGTCAAAATACTCTCAAATTTTATAATTTTATAATTTTATCTTTTAAACTTTTAATTTGATGTAATTTATCTCTCTCTATTCATTTATGAACATTAAAAATGGTAAAATAATTTTTATACCCCCTTAAACTTAAAAATAAAATCAAATTAACCATTATTTAAAAAAACACACACACAAAAAATAGTTCAAGTGTAGTTTGGTCTTTTAATCGCGTTTTGTTAAGAGCTAGCGTTAAAATTGATGGAGGGAGTAATTAAAGTTTGAAAAGTAAAATTGAAAATTTTTAAAATTTAGAGACTTTCTCAAAACACGTAACTCAAGGGTTCTCAGATTTTTTTTAATTATTTTGTAAAAAAATACTGGGCGGTGGATTAGCGTTTTGCCCACCCATAGTCACTATTTTAATATATTCAGCTATTTGTATAATTACAATTTAAAATCTAAAATAAAAATAAAATATTTTTAAATTTGTTAAAAAAAGCATACACACTTTAGGTTCATTTTTCAACTTTTTAGACCTTAAAATTTTACTTCCATCTTTACTGGTCTTAAAATAAACTTTTATGTTTTACCCAAAATTCACTTAACACAACACGTACACTCACCGAGTTGGACCTTCGTAAAAATTCTTTGTATTATTTTGGCTCTCCCCACGTACAGATCAACGCTCCTCAAGAAAGACAAAATAGGAAACATAGAAAATTGATGCTGAGACAGACACTTTTATAATAAAGCGACCTCGTTTGGTCGCTGTCAAAGTCAAAGAAAGGTCTGTGTGCCTCAGGAGGACAATTTGCATATTCCTTTGACACTGCCAGCCAGAAGATTACTTTTTGGTAGTTCCTCCAATTTTGCCCTTTTCATAAATGGGCAAATAACGAAATCCCTTAAATAAAGGAGGATATTTTTTTTCACTATCATAATATCATAGTATATCATATGTCAATTAACACATCTTTCTCTCACTCCACTTCCCAACAATCATACCAATCCACATTTCATTTCTGGCACTCCCACAACCACAAACGGACCAGTACCTGAATTTAATCATGTGTTTAATTCATGCAAACTTTTCTTAAACTAAAGTAATTAATTAAATGTGTAGCATTAATTAATTTTATTAAAATTTCCTTTGTCTACGCTAATGAATGATAGGGAGATGTGAGGGGCTGGTGGGTCTCACTGTCTCCTTTTAAGTGATAGTGATATATATATTAGTCATTTATTAATATTAAATTTAAAAAATGAAGAAGTTCACATTTTAATCATAATTAATTGGTTATTAAATCTGAAATGAATGTACATCTATGATCCACCGTAGTAGTTAATTAAATAACAGTGTTAGGCAGCTTTCTTATCAATATATCAACTCTTTAGCATTATATCTAACATGTTATAATTATTATAATAATTTAGAGTATGTTTGACAAATTATTCATTAATTTGTGTTTTGTTCAAAAGTGTTTTGTTTATGTCATAAAAGTTCGTAATCCATTTAATAAAAGTTCTTAATAATGAACTAAAATTGAATATTCAATATGGTACATTGATACACACACGAAAATTACAACCTTGTTTTATTAAAAACAAAAAAAAAATGCATGTACCTTGATCCATACTCTTTTGACACTGCCCTTTTAATTGCCAAAAATTACTCTTTTAGTGGGTCTAATCCAATTTTTTGTGGATCTACCGTCTAGCTTCATTATATATATATATATATATATATATATATACTAGTTAGGATGCTCGTGCTTGCTTGGTTTCTGGTATGTAATGTTTAACACTAAAAAGTCAATAGCATATGCAAAAGTATTTACAACATAAAATTAATATGTGAATCCTTATACAAATATATTCCAATATTCTTAATAATTCCATAGCATATCATTACAAAAGTGAATGGATAAGATATACATCAAAGCATATAAAAGAAAATAAAATCACATTGACCAAAAAATATATATATATATATTTATAAAAAACATTAAAAAAAAAGTAAACAACAAAAATAATAAAAATATAAAAATTTATAAAATAATATGGGTGGCTGGACACCCAAATAGGGTGGTCAGCCACCCCATCTTTGGGGGTGGATCGTCCACCCCTAGCCACAGGAAGCCACCCTCTCGGGCAAAACCCACTTGTAAAAAGGCAAGAAACCAACAGTTTCTCTCATTATCTTCAATTCTTGATGTTCTTTCTTGCAGCTGAATCTCCGCCAGTACTGCCAAAAATCAAGCAGCAGCCAAAAGCGCAGAATCAAGACACTCAACCCTTTGTGGGAGTGAAGATTGGCAGCGATGTCTCCAATCTAGTATCGCCATCAGCTTTAGTCTCTTTCCTTCAAGTTCAGAAGATCAGCCATATCCGACTCTACGATGCAGACCCTGACATTCTCAAAGCTCTGGCTCGCACGAAGATCCGCGTCATCGTCAGTGTGCCCAACATCCAGCTACTCGCCATTGGCTCCTCCAACACGGGTGGCCGGCCACCCAGATATTTTATATATTTTTTTAAAATTTTTTTAAAAATTTTTATTTTCTTTTTTAAAATTAAATAATATTTATTATTTAATTATAGTGGGACTTAGTGCGTTGGATCAATTGGACGGTCTAGATCTTCAATTGGGGAATCTCCAATTAAACCTCAATGGGAGGGGATCCTGATCCGATGGACGGTCAGATGAAGCCACGCAGACCTATTTTACTATATTGCCCTGGTACTCTCACTCTTTTTGTTTGGGACTCCAGAGCACTTTGTTTTTTTGATAAGTTGTTTGGGACTCCTGAGCACTTCCTCACTCAAACTTGGAGATTACGAAACTGATTTTCTCACATTTTCTCTGCGACTTGTTCGGCCCGAGAAAGCTTTTTCCCGGTCTTTTTCCACATCGAACAACTTCTCTCTTTTCCGTAAGTCCTGCTTCTCTTTAATTTGGATTTTCTTTGATGATAAAAATAATTTGTTCATTTTCTTTTGGTTCTGATTTTTTTGGTTAGTTGTTTGGGACTCCTGAGCACTTCCTCACTCAAACTTGGAGATTACGAAACCGATTTTCTCACATTTTCTCTGCGACTTGTTCGGGCCCGAGAAAGCTTTCTAGTTGATTTTCCACATTGAACTCTCTTTTCCGTAAGTCCTGCTTCTCTTTAATTTGGATTTTCTTTGATGATAAAAATAATTTGTTCATTTTCTTTTGGTTTTGATTTTTTTTTTTTTTTTCTGGTGTTGGTCTCTTAAAATCTTGTTTTAGGCTTGGTTGGGTGGTTGTTTGCCTGCTGCGTTCAGGCTCTGTTTTTGCCTCTTGAAAGGCTTGTAAGGATTTGTTTTGTTTAGTATTTAGCAGACGAAAAAAAGATAATAATAATAATATTTAATTATTTTTTAATATTTTTATTAAATTTTAATTAATTAATTTTTTTAATTAAAAAAATGCCCCCATTGTCTTTTCTTGAAAGATTGGTTGTGGGTCGTTTTCAGGCTGGGCACGGGTCGGTTCGGGCGAGTTTCGGCCCGTTCGGACACCCGACCCGTGCCCATCGGGTTTGGTAAATTCTAACCCACAATAAACACTAAAATCAGCAAACCCATCGGGTAGGACGGGTCGGGGCTGCTCGGGCGGGTTGGTAGGGTTGGCCGGGCGGGTCGCGTATTTTGTATTGCCACCATTTTCAGTGAAAATATTTCACTGTTTCAGGCTTTCAGCATAGGATTTCAAGCTATGGCAGCTTGACGAAGGTCGTACTGTGAGTCTGTGAGAGCCGAGAGAGATAGAGAGAGAGAGCGAGTTAGTCCCAGAGAAAGAGAGAGAGAGAGAAACCTGGGGCTGGGAGGCTGGGATCGGCGCGACGGTGAGAGAGAGAGAGAAGAGCGGTGTCCGCCGGCTAGAGGGAGAGGAGCGGCGAGCCGCGACTGGCGAGAGTGAGAAAGCGCTGGGTCACGGCTGGGTTGGGTGTGCGGTGTGAAAAAAAGAAAAAAGAAAGCCTGGAACTGGATGTGTGCGGCGCTGTGTGAAAAAAATCTAGGGTTTTTATTTTACTAAAGCTTGAGGTCGGAGCGGGTTGGGTACCCGCCCATCTTTAAAAATGAACCGACCCGGCCCGACTTATGACACCTAAGACTTCCACGTGCGTACTTAATTTATTCATTGTTGACGACCATTTCAAACCTCCTCAACTTTCACGCCCACCTCTTCTTTCTGTGTCTTCTTCCTGATCAAATGCTCCAGCTACTGTCCAACTCCCTATTTTTGGCATTACGCAGCCTTCGATTCCCCTGATCTTGATGGCATCCATGGCCGAAGTCCGCTACAAAAATTGAGAGAGATTTGACAGTTACTGAAAATACTGAGTTAAAATGTTGCTTAATTAGATTGGTTCAATACTTTGGGGGTGTGAAAGATTTACTTTGCCGGGTATTTGTGTTTTTTTACTTTTTGAAATGTTAAAAATATCATTTAATATAATTAACTGGATATTATTCCATTTAGATGAAATAGAAATGATCATAGTTCCACAATCATACACTACGACTTGTTTGGTTGGTCGGTTTTGTATTTGGTTTGGACTGCAATGTTTGGATGAGTTTTGGTTTGACAAGATGGGAACGAATTCATGTTGGTGAAGCTCAAAATCCAGTGTTTTCCTTGTAGGCAACTTTTGTGCTTATGCTAATGTGTCTTTTTTTTATTGCCCCTATGGTCCGGTCGTGGTGCAAACCCCATTTTACAGCACCCAATCCCCACATGACACCTCATCAATTCGACAAAAGTACAAAAAATGAAAATGAGCTCACTCACACCAAGTCAAAATGAGAAATACCCAAACCAAAGAAAGACCCACGCATGATGCAACCACTGGAGACGCCACGAAAGACTCGGCCAGACTCATCTGCGGTAGTGGGTCCAAACCGCGCTCAGGATCTAGACCCACGTGGGCGATGGGTTTGGACCCAAGCCGAGTGGGTCCGGCCTCTCACCTGATCGTGACTTCAAACTTCGAAAATCCACCCTTTCTAATACCTTATAACTCGTTTATAATGCTTCAAAACCCATTTTTAATGACTCAAAACTTATTTTTGGAATCAAATCTAAAACTTAAAAGGAAAAAGTTATACCTTAGAGATTTTATTACCTGGCCGAAAATCAGAGCCCTAGAGAGGGACCCGACACTCAGTGCCGTGGTTCGCGGCCTGCAGCGCCGTGGATTTGGCTGGGTCTCGTTGCTTCTTCCATTTTTTTTTTCCTCTTCCTTCTTTCTTTCTTTCTCTCTTCTTCTTTCTCTTTTATTTTATTTTTTTCATTCGGTGATTCTGATTGTAGGCTTCATTTTTGGCCCCACCCCCACAAACGGACCAATACCTACCTTAATTTAAACTTGTGTTTAATCCGTGCAAATCTTTCTTAAAACAAAGTAATTAATTAAATGTATAGCATTAATTAATCTTAATAAAATTTTCCTTGTCCACGCTAATGATTGATAGGGAGATGTAAGGGGCTGGTGGGTCTCACTGTCATATAATATATATATTAATATTAGTCATCTTGAAATCTATGATTTTCTAGTGTGTCATTGATTTATTTATTAATATTAGTCATTTATTAATATTAAATAATAAAAAAATGAAGAAGTTCACATTTTAAGTCCTAGTTAGTTGGTTATTAAATCTGAAATGAAGGTACATCTATGATCCACGTAGTAGTTAATTAAATAACAGTGTTAGGCAGCTTACTTATCAATATATCCACTCTTTAGCATTATATCTAACCGTTTATAATTAGTATAATAATTAAGAGTATGTTTGACAAGTTAATCATTAATTTGTGTTTTGTTCAAAAAGTGTTTTGTTTATATATATATTAAGTGAGACCGAAATCAATTTGATTTTGAGGTATAGGAATGTGTCGTTTATAAAAATTAGGCAAAATTTCACAAAAAAACTCATGAACTATCATAATATCATATGTCAATTAACCAATCTTTCTCTCACTCCCACTTCCCAACAATCATACCAATCCACATTTCTGGCCCCACACCCACAAACGGACCAATACCTGCCTTAATTTAATCTTGTGTTTAATCCATGCAAATCTTTCTTAAAACAAAGTAATTAATTAAACGTATAGCATTAATTAATCTTGATACGTGTCTATATTTTGCCTGGATGTTGGTTTATTATTTAAGATCTCTTATCTCTTTATTTAGGTATTTTCACAGTTGCGGGAATAATAGATTCATTTATCTATCACAGTCAAAAAGTGATCAAGAAAAAAAATGTGAACTGGCAAATATATAGCCTGATATTGTCGCCATTCTGCATGTATTGCCCCAATATTCTGGTTGGTTTTCTGCAGGAGAAATTGTGGAGGTGGGGAAATCATTGAATCAATTTCTTAGGAGGATTATTAATTGATGTTGTAATTATTAAATTCACGTGATTTTTTTCTTCGCGGAATGCATTGTGTTAAAATTCTTATTTCATTTTGTCAAATCGCTCACTTTTATTCTCCCCTTCGATTCATTCATTCGTAGATCCACTTCTCAATTGGTTTTTCATAAAACTTTGGTCAAGATTGTGAATTTGATGCATACGTCCAGTGAAACAATGAGAGGCCTGCTGAGATCAAATTTTGCCTTATCTGTTTATGTTGGCTTTCAATTTCTTCCAACCCCATCCCATTCCTTCATTTTGTAGATTTGATAAGAAACTTCTTTCACATCACCGTTATGACAGAAGATTACAATGCACTGAACTAGAGGCTCATTCAATATTATTCAATACAAGGCTCAAAGTTTGGTTTGGAAGTCAGAAGGTGGTTTGGAAGTCAAGAGATTTGCACCGCCAAGGTACTTTACTGCAGAAATTCCTTGCTGAAGTTTTGGCTGATTGTTTTTTGGTTCTCTTGTTCTGTTGCTGATTCATTTTAGCTGCTCAAACAACACAGGATAGTCCTTTTCCTTTTGGTTTCTTCATTTATTCATTCCCGTTCCTTGCTTATGGATCAGAGGCAGCGAGAACATAAATGATGGTGTAAGCTCATCACTGAGTGGGGACTGCACGAGAAAGAACATCTAGTGTGCACCTCCTCTTCGCGACTTCGGTCATTCCATTCTGGGGAAGAGTTCCTTTCTTCTTTTTTTCCGTAGGGTCAGTCATACCAGTTTTAGTAGTTCCCGTGTGGGTAAGAACTGGTTTTAGGAGTTTAAGGGGTCAGGTTCCTTATGATCTGCAAGTTCTTGCAATAGTTTTTTCCATGGGTTGTGTAGGCTGACTGGGGAACATGCAGTATGTAAATCACAAATCAACACTGAAACTCTTAAATCTCCCTTATGGAAATGCCTCCCATTCTCAACCCCCGAGCATATTCCCATTCATGCCATATGGGTTTCAATTTTTCATTATGCAAAGATGGGGCATTACTCCAAAAGATTTACTGGAACATTAGATGTTAGATTTCCTGGTACATTAGATTTTTTGGATGACAGTTTTATGACTCCTTGTTTGAGTTTCCCTTGTGCCATGAATACTGAAGGAAGTATGCTAAGCATAAGACAGTTTGTGCACTGTTGACAAGGTTGTTGAAATCTTTGAACGAGCTATCCAATCAGCACCATACTCTGTTGGTGTGTGGGTTGATTTCTGTAGCTTCGATATATCAGTTTTTGAGGATCCATCTGATATTCGTAGGCAATCTCAATAATCAGGAGACTGGAGTTAGCTTTCATAAGAACTGCTTGCGTTGTATATACTGTGCGACATGCATTATTGATGCTCTTGGAGTTCTCAATTATATGTATATAATCTAGGAAGCTAAACCGTGCTACTTCACTCTTCAATCACTTGTGGTAGGATTAATTTGTGTATAGACATACTAGTTCTTTGGGTCTCATTAATTATTATTATTATTATTATTTTTTTTTTTAAATCTGAGTAATACTTGATATATTTGTAGATATGTATTTAAGAGTGTAAGAGGAAAAACATAGAACATATTTGAACCATTTTTCTTTTTTGAAATTGTATCACCTAGGTTTTGCAAGCTGTATGAATGTCACGTTTTATATATATTTGCAATCAGAGAAGGCAAAAAGTAATATTCCTTAAAAAAGAAGTGAATTTTCAACAAAAGTTGGTCATTTGTGGGCTTTAAGAATGAAGCTTCTTCATATTTTTAAGCTTTCCTTTTTAACATTTAGGTAACTCTAGGAAGTGAACATTGGCATGGATTGTTTGTTCCAAATTTTCCATTAGTCAAATAAACACATTTTCAAGAAATTAGGCAGCATGTTGCAAATGCCACCTCTTTTGATGCATGATCTGGACAACCCTTAACCCTTATTTAATGTTGTGTGTTGATACGCAATGTTATTTTTGTACTTATTGTAGGCTTGACAAGATAAAAATGGTCGACTTTATCACCAATAACTTAAAAATCATGTTAGGTTTTTCTCTTGGTGAGTTTAGGGTAATGACCATTGCCAGTTTCACTTGATGCTAACAATAATAAGTAGTGATAAGGCAGCATTATATATAACCTAATGTCTATGTAATCTTTTCTCCTGTTGTATGTTGGCTTAAACAATATCTATTAATCAAAGCACAATATATAAGTGTGCTTCTTTGTTTATTTTATACTATTATTTTTTCTTCTAAATAATTGCATGTTTTACAATTGAAAATGTTACTCTCCTCATTATGTTGTACTTGTCAATACATTTGATCTTTTTGATTGATGACAGCAGCAAGCATCAATTTTCAATGTTTTCATTTTTTGTCTTTCTCGAGAAGTGCTTCCGTTTGTGTGTGGATGTGGGGTAAGAAACGTAGGGCCAAGTCAGTGAGTGTGTAACAAAAAAAAAAATCGTGATTATGTTGATTGTTGAGCGAGTTTATTTTAAGAGGTTGGGGGGGTCAAACTTAAGTAAAATTTTCAAGAGGAGTTAAAAGTTGAAAAATCGACTTAAAGTGTGTTTTTTTAACAAATTTAAAAATATTTTATTTTTATTTTAAATTTTAAATTTATATTATACAAAAAGCTTAATATATTAAAATAGTGAAGAAAACCGGGCAAGGTGGGCAAAACCCGCATACCCTGCCCTGCCCCGTCCAGTTTTCTTCACACAATAAAATCTCTAACACCCAATACTTAGATAGTGTTCAATATAATCGGGTATCAGGTGTTATTTTCAATACCCGCTAGGTGTGGGTCGAGTATTCAAAAACCCCCAAACTTGGCTTGATTCAGCCCGTGCCCACCCCTAGTGACTACCCCTAGTGACTGTCAAGAGCCTTCAACTCTTCTACTTTCTCATTATTAAGAGTTCCTACATTCCCAAACTTAGGGGTGGGCAACAACTCACCCCACCACGATCCCACAATTTAAGTGTTTTTTTTTTTGCAAATGCGGATTGGATTTCTTCCCATCCATGCAAGTTAGATCAGATTTTGGGTATCAAATTTTTTTTGTTGTGGGTACCCACCCCAGTATAAAAGGAAAAGAAAAAAAACCCTAAAACTATTTTCTTTTATTTCAGCCGCCTCCTCCCTCCCTCTCCTCTCTCTCTCTCTCTCTCTCTCTCTCTCTCTCCCTGCTCCCTCTCGCCTGAGTCACCTCTCTCTCTATGCTCCGTCTTCGTCTCTCACGGTCTCACTCTCGCTCATCTCTCTTGCAAGTCACACCACTCAAGCCGATTCTTCACCTGCTTGGGCGAGAGGTTTGAATGGGTTTTTTTTTTTCCTCTCTCTCTTTCGCTCTCTCTCTTCCACTCTTTCTTTCGTTCTCTCTTCTTTTTTGATTGGTTTGGGCTTGTGGCTGTTTGTGTGTTTGGTTTGTAGGTTTGTCGATTTGTGGGTTTGAGGGACATTTTTTTTTTTATCGGTAAAAGTTCAATATTATTAAAAGCGCAAGGGGCGCAACCCATGTACACAAGATGTATACACAAGAACCCACAAAACAAGCTTTTAACTAGAAAAAATCGCGCAAAATTCTCGAAAATCTGCAAGTGTTGAAACTTGCGGAGAGTGCCACATAACTCTCCATGAAAAAAGAGTTTGAATTACCCTTTTCTTCAACTCCATTAGTCCAATCTCACGGTCCTCGAAATTCCGAGCATTCCTCTCCCTTCATAAACACCACATTACACACAATGGCACCATTCTCCAAGTTTGTAACACTATGCGATGGAGGCATTTGAGGGAGATGGAGGCGTTAGAGTTGGGTTTGTGGGTTTGAGGGAGATGGAAGGCAGTGATTTCACTGATTTGTTTGTGGGTTTGTTGATTTGAAGGAGATGGAAGCGTGAGAGATGGAGAGAATCAGAGAAATGAGGGAGATGCATTCAACATGACCCGCCTCAACCAACCCAACCAATCCGCCCCGCCCTACCTGAAACCTGGTGGATTTAGTGGTTTTGATTCGGGTACCCAATTGGGTTTTTTCAAACCCGCTGGTCTCAGGTCAGGTGGCCAAAAGGCCCTAAACCTGCCCAAACTGACCCATGCACACCCCTACCCAAACTCATGCTTATTCCATCCTTTGATATCCCCTTTAGCACCCTTAACTTCTGAGCCAAAATGTAACTAGGTGTGCCAATGAATTGATATGACGCCCACCAGCCCTTTACCCTATCCACAAACCCATTAACTTTAAGGAACATGTTCTCAAATTTGAAAGGTCTCTTGCCCCCTTAAGACAGCCTCAGTCTAACAAAATTGTAAAGTGATCCAAATAGAGACAAAACATCCTCTTTTAAAGCATACCCGAATATCTCTCTTCTCACTCTGGAGACACTAGAAAGCGATCAATCTTAGACCAAGAGTAATTGTTAAACCATGTGCATCTCATCTATAAGGCCGATCTCTAATATGAAGTTAGAACACTTGGGCATAGCTGAATTGAGGCACTTGTTGTAGCACCCCCTTCCCATAAGAAAATGATATTACGCATTTCTATTGAGGTTATGAGAA
The DNA here is from genome assembly GCA_013348765.1 of Carpinus viminea. Taxonomy (NCBI): domain Eukaryota; kingdom Viridiplantae; phylum Streptophyta; class Magnoliopsida; order Fagales; family Betulaceae; genus Carpinus; species Carpinus viminea. The sequence goes on from CP054667.1 coordinate 68,213,576, forward strand.
ATTTACAAACTATATTCAAATCATCACAATTTCATAATATTATTACAACTTATCAAACATAACTGAAATTCAAACTTCAAGTCATATGAAATAAAGACAACTGAAAACCAAAACACACTAGTGATACAAATTCACTTATTCCACTTCTCTCCTAGATGTGACTTATGTTTCTTAAGTAGATACATCATACCATAAGAAAAATTGGAAATACCATTTATTTCCAAAAATACATCAACATCGTTTAAACAATATTAGGAAAATGTTTTCATCAATCAATAATAGCGTCACATCATTCATGCATCATTAATTAATAGTTCAATATCATTATGGCCGACCATAGGAGGAACCGCATCAAGAATATGCACTCGCTCAATAAACTTTGGTGCACTCAAGTGAGCCATTCCCGGCAGACCATACAAGATGGCTGCCCCAGCTCTATCATTTGGTACCATCATTCATTCATTCATAGGTCATTAAGTATCTTAAAACATTCATGCATTCATTCATTCATTTTCATGCTTTCACTCTTTCTTTCATTAATCATTCTTTCCTTTCTTCATTCTTTTCATACTTAATTCTTTTTCATCACATTTTATAAATGTCATTTTCATAACATAGCGGAAGCATTTACATAAAAATCAATCACAAATGATTCCTTTTTGCAAAAATATAGTTTTTGGATGCATAAAAGGGCTATCAAAAAAAGGTTAACATTTTAATCATTATTAGAAAATATAACATTTACATTTGTAGGAAATTATAAATATGATCATATCCCTTTACCTCACTCCTAAGCTTTCATAGTTCCAAATGTTTCACTTAGCAATCTAAGCAAACAATCACAATAATACTCTTATTACTACCCCTTGAAAACTAATCACTCTATCCTATTGTATAATCCTCTTAAACCTTGCTGTCCATACTAATGGATTTCTCCTCTTAAAACACTTGTTTCACAACTCAAATTTAATTATTTCATTTGAATAATCAAACTACTATTACATCTTAAAAAAATCATGAAATCATACTTTACTAATCATATATATATATATATATATTGATAAGTACTTTACTAATCATATTCATGTCAATTAGGAAGAGAAATCAGTCATAACATGTTACCTTTAATATTGACAGCAAGTATCAGAAGATTAAATATTACTTATTTAATACACTTATCAATATACTACTAGATTTCCTACATACTATTCATAAACTAACACTATATATCAAGACTATGAATAATTAGAACTCATACCTAACAAGAGCCAGTTGTCTTAGGATGCAAGATGAAAAGATAAATTCTACTATCTTGGACAGCAAACTGTTTGCTACATGAAATCAATTTGCATTGATTTTAGAGTATTTAAGACATAAGGAAAATAATAAATCATAAGGAAGACATAGGAGGTTAATAAAACAAAATGGAAGAATTCATTCATAAGATTTGATGAGAAAATCAACTATACGAATACTTACATAAAATTTGGACAGAAATTACAACTTCTGGTACAGCAAGAATACCAATGATTTTAGCTTGTAAACTGATTGGTTTTAGCTTGAAGATATAAGGAATAGAGGGAGAGAAAAGAGAGGAAGAGAGGTTTGAACTTTCAAGACAGCCGTAGGAAGAAATGAGGTGTAATGAACAACAGCCGGAATGGTGAACATGCCGGCAGCCTTAGTATAAAATTGATAGCTGAGCATAATAGGTAATAGACTTCCATTAATTACTCTAGTGTTCTAGGAAATAATGGTCAAACTTTAATAGGTGCATGATGACTAGTTTTCTAGAGTATAATGATCAACTTTATAAGTAGTATGATGATTTTAAAGTTCTAGAGAACAATAATCAGACTTTATAGGTGATAGGCTCATAATATAATAACAAGGTCTTTGATAATTCTTTTTCATCAACCTATTATGCCCCTCTAGTAAAGAAATAAACAAGGAAATAATCATAAATAACACAAAACACAGCAAGCAAAACTACTCTAGGAGATTTGGGGCGTTACACTTGCCCCCCGACCTTTCGCTAGGAAAACAAATAGCTGTCCTGCTCCCTCTACCAGTTCAACTTCTTGAACTGTTTCTTGACCCAAAACTCATTGCTTCAACCATCTTTTCCCAATATAGGATTAAAAAAATGATTATTCATAACATAATGTTACGCAGAATACTTGAGTCACAAAATACTTGAGGCCAAGCGGCCAGATCTAGAAAGTCTTCTGAAAAATATTGTTGGTTGTGCCTTAGAAAACTGCAATTCAGGAAAATCGGTGCTGGGTTTCACACTAATCTCTCCTTGAAGTCTGTGAACATTAGAAATGTACCCAATTTGAACAAACCCTGATCCTGATCCAGTCTTAGAGGTTTCAAAAGCCTCTTGAGTAGCTACAGCAGCAAACAATCAATAAAATATACCCTTTATATGACTGTAACATTAGATATTAACACAATCATCTAATGGGTACATACAAAATTGTTAATTTTATCAACACACAAACGCCCATCCATAGATTAATCCAAAACTAGGGTAAACAGCCAACCAATTTCGTGAATGTTCGCGGGGTTTTTAGTTTTTACCCCAAATTTCCAAACATCAACAGAAAGTCCACATAATTATTTTTTTGATAAGTAGAAAGTCTACATAATTATCCTATGGGGATATCAATTAACTACAAAATTAATGAATATCATCTAAAAATCGAAACTAAAGCACCCACAGCATCACTAATCAGTTCTTGAAGCAAGATAATACGAAGAAATTTAGGAGAAAGGTAGAGATACAGAGACGATGGGGACAAAGAGTAATTACCTCGACTGTCTTGGATTGCTCTGGATCTCAAAAGCATTGGATGAATTTGGTGCAGAGAGAGAGACGTTGGTTTTTATGGAAGGAGATGTAAAGAAGTCACTGGGAAATTTACTTATCCAAAAAAAAAAAAAAAAGAAGTCACTGGGAAATTATTAGTAAGTCAATCGACAATTTAAATCTATCAATAGACACACCTAAATAAGCAAATTGGTCTGCCAAATCATCAACAATAACTATTTTTTTTTATACGCAATAATAGTAACCAAGTAATCGATATGTGAAGCCCAAAACATTGTATAAGTAACATTTTCTTCCTAAAATACCACGTAAACAACACTGCTCAGCTTAAGTTAATGAATAATGGTGCGTGTTAGAGCTGGGTCCTTAAAATCCTACTTCAATACCCTTTTACCAAAGGACAGTTAGACTGAATTGCTTTCATTTTTCTAGCTTTTGTTATTTTCTTAGAATCCTTTTTTTTTTTTATATTTCTCGTGTATGTTTCATGCATACTTAGGTTGTGCCTAGTGTTACAAACATAATGGTAGTGTGAGATTTTTGTGACTCAAACAAAGTTTTCCCTGATTGCTTTTGAAATTGTTGTCCAAAATGTTTTGAAAGAGAACTTTGTGTCCTTGTGTTCCTAATGCCTTCTTATTGCACAGAAAAACAAAATGATCAGAGTTCGGGCAACTAGATCTAGGGCAGCAGCAGCCAGTCCCACCAGAGCTCGCCCAGCTGCAGCCAGCCCCACTGCAGACGGCCTTGCCATTGCCGCAGACGGCCACGACATTGCCGACCCCGCCACAGCAAGCCCCTCCACAGCCGGCCCCGCCATTGCTGGCCCAGAAGAAGTAACTTCTTTATCTCTCCCTCTAATTTGTTAAAAATACAAGATAGCTGCCCCCACTCTATCTTTTGATACCATCATTCATTCATTCAAAGGCCGTTAAGTATCTTAAAACATTCATGCATTCATTCATTCATTTTCGTACTTTCATTCATCATTCTTTCCTTTCTTCATTCTTCATTATTTTTCATAACATATTATAAAATGTTATTTTCATAACATAGCGAAAGCATTTACATAAAAATCATTCACAATTGATTCCTTTTTCCAAAAATATAGTTTTTGGATGTACAAAAGGGCTATCAAAGAAAGGCTAACATTTTAGCCATTATTAAAAAATATTACATTTACATTTGTAAGAAATCATAAACATGATCATATCCCCTTACCTCACTCCTAAGCTTTCACAGTTCAAAACGTTTCACTTAGCAACCTAAGTAAATAATCACAGTAATACTCTTGTTAATACCCTTGAAAACTAATCACTCTACCCTATTGTTTAATCCTCCTAAACCTTGCTGTCCATACTAATGGCAGATCTAATTTCTCCTCTTAAAACACTTGTTTCACACCTCAAATTCAATTATTTCATTTGAATAATCAAACTAATATTACATGCTTTACTAATCATATTCATGTCTTTAGGAGGAGAAATCGGTTCTAACATGTTATCTTTAATATTGACAGCAAGTATAAGAAAATTAAACATTACTTATTTAATGCACTTATCAATATACTACTAGATTTTCTACATACTATTCATAAACTAACACTATATATCAATACTAGGAATAATTAGAACTTATACCTAACAAGAGCCAGTTGTCTTAGGAGGAAAGATGAAAAGATAAATTTTGATCTCTTGGACAGCAAACTGTTTGATACAAGAAATCAGTTTCCTGTATTGATTTTAGAGTATTTAAGACATAGGGAAGGTAATAAATCATGAAGAAGACATAGGAGGTTAATAAAACATAATGGATGAATTCATTTCTAAGATTTGATGAGAAAATCAACTACATGAATACTTACATAAAATCTGGATAGAAATTACAGCTTCTAGTACAGCAGGAATATCAATGATTTTGGGTTGTAAACTGATTGGTTTTGGCTTGAAGATATAAGGAATAGAGGGAGAGAAAAGAGAGGAAGAGAGGGTTGAACTTTGAAGACAACCGTAGGAAGAAATGGGTTGTAATGAACAGCTGCTGGAATGGTGAATATGCTGGCAGCCTCAGCATAAAATTGATAGTTCAGAATAATAGGTAGTAGACTTCCACAAATTACTCAGTGTTCTAAGAAATAATGGTTAGATTTTAATAGGTGCATGATGACTAGTATTCTAGAGTATAATGATCAACTTTATAGGTAGTAGGCTTATAATATAATAACTCTAGGGTCTTTAATAATTCTTTTTCATCAACCTATTATGCCCCTCTAGTAACAAGGAAATAATCATAAATAACGCATAACACATCAAGCAAAACTACTCTAGGAAATTTGGGGCGTTACACCTGCCCCCCGACCTTTCGCTAGGAAAACGAATAGCTGTCCTATTCCCTCTACCAGTTCAACTTCTTGAACTGTTTCTTGACCCAAAACTCATTGCTTCAACCATCTTCTCCCAATATAAGATTAAAAAAATGATTATTCATAACATAATGTTACGCAGAATACTTGAGGCCAAGTGGTCATATCTAGGAAGTCTTATGAAAAATATTGTTGGTTGTGCCTTAGAAAACTGCAATTTAGGAAAATAGGTGTTGGGTTTCACACTAATCTCTTTTTGAAGTTTGTGAACATTTGAAATGTACCCAATTTGAACAAACCCTGATCTAATCTTAAAGATTTCAAAAGCCTTTTGAGTAGCTACAGTGGGAAACAAACAATAAAATATACCCTTTATATGACTGTAACATTAGATATTAGCACAATCATCTAATGGGTACATATAAAATTGTCAATTTTATCAACACTCAGATGCCCATCCATAGATTAATCCAAAACCATTGTCAACAGCCAACCAATTTCGTGAATGTTCACGGGGTTTTTAGTTTTTACCATAAATTTCCAAACATCAACAGAAAGTCTACATAATTATTCTATGGGCATATCAATTAACTACAAAATTCATGATTATCATCTAAAAATCGAAACTAAAGCACCCACGACATCACTAATCGGTTCTTGAAGCAAGACAATATGAAGAAATTTAAGAGAGGTGAGAGATAGAGACAATCGGTATAGAGAGAGAAATTACCTCGACTGTCTTGGATTGCTCTAGATCTTAAAAGCTTCAGATGAATTTGGTGCAGAGAGAGAGATGTTGGTTTTTATGGAAGGAGATGTAAAGAAGTCACTGAGAAATTATTAGTAAGTCAATCGACAATTTAAATCCAGCAATAGACACACCCAAATAAGCAAATTGGTCTGCCAAAACATCAGCAGTAACTTTTTTTTTTTGATAAGTAATAGTAGTAACTAAGTAATCAATATGTGAAGCCCAAAACATTGTATAAGTAACATTGTTCTTCCTAAAATACCACATAAACAACACTGCTCAGCTTAAGTTAATGAATAATGGTGCGTGTTAGAGCCGGGTTCTTAAAATCCTTCTTCAATACCCTTTTACCAATGGACAGTTAGACTGAATTGCTTTCATTTTTCTAGCTTTTGTTATTTTCTTAGAATCCTTTTTTTGTTTTGGTTTGATATTTCTCTTGCATGTTTCTTGCATACTTAGGTTGTGCCTAGTGTTACAAACATAATGGTAGTGTGAGATTTTTGTGACCCATAAACAAAGTTTTCCCTTATTGCTTTTGAAATTGTTGTCCAAAATGTTTTGAAAGAGAACTTTGTGTCCTTGCATTCCTAATATCTTTTTGTTGCACAGAAAAACAAAATGACCAGAGCTCGGGCAACTAGATCTAGGGCAGCAGCAGCCAGCCCCACCAGAGCTCGCCCGGCTACAGCCAGCCCTGCTGCAGACGGCCCTACCATCGCCACAGACGGCCACAACATTGCTGAACCTGCCACAACCAGCCCCTCTGCAGCCGGTCCCGCCACTGCTGGCCCAGTGGAAGTAATTTCTTTATCTCTCCCTCTAATTCGTTAAAAATACAAGATGGCTGCCCCTGCTCTATCTTTTGGTACCATCATTCATTCATTCATAGGCCATTAAGTATCTTAAAACATTCATGTATTTATTCATTCATTTTCGTACTTTCATTCATCATTCTTTCCTTTCTTCATTCTTTTCATTCTTCATTATTTTTCATAGCATAATCATAACATTTTATAAAATGTTATTTTCATAACATAGTGGAAGCATTTACATAAAAATCATTCACAATTTATTCCTTTTTCCAAAAATATAGTTTTTGGATGTACAAAAGGGCTATCAAAGAAAGGCTAACATTTTAGCCATTATTAAAAAATATTACATTTACATTTGAAAGAAATCATAAACATGATCATATCCCCTTACCTCACTCCTAAGCTTTCACAGTTCAAAACGTTTCACTTAGCAACCTAAGTAAACAATCACAGTAATACTCTTGTTAATACCCTTGAAAACTAATCACTCTACCCTATTGTTTAATCCTCCTAAACCTTGCTGTCCATACTAATGGCAGATCTGATTTCTCCTCTTAAAACACTTGTTTCACACCTCAAATTCAATTATTTCATTTGAATAATCAAACTAATATTACATACTAAAGAAAATCATGAAATCATGCTTTACTAATCATATTCATGTCTTTTAGGAGGAGAAATCGGTTCTAACATGTTATCTTTAATATTGACAGCAAGTATAAGAAGATTAAACATTACTTATTTAATGCACTTATCAATATACTACTAGATTTTCTACATACTATTCATAAACTAACACTATATATCAATATTAGGAATAATTAGAACTCATACCTAACAAGAGCCGGTTGTCTTAGGAGGAAAGATGAAAAGATAAATTCTGCTCTCTTGGACAGCAAACTGTTTAATACAAGAAATCAGTTTCTTGTATTGATTTTAGAGTATTTAAGACATAGGGAAGATAATAAATCATGAGGAAGACATAGGAGGTTAATAAAACATAATGGAGGAATTTATTTCTAAGATTTGATGAGAAAATCAACTATATGAATACTTACATAAAATCTGGACAGAAATTGCAGCTTCTGGTACAGTAGGAATATCAATGATTTTAGCTTGTAAACTGATTGGTTTTGGCTTGTAAACTGATTGGAAGGAATAGAGGGAGAGAAAAGAGAGGAAGAGAGGGTTGAACTTTGAAGACAACCGTAGGAAGAAATGGGTTGTAATGAACAGCTGCTGGAATGGTGAATATGCTGGCAGCCTTAGCATAAAATTGATAGCTAAGAATAATAGGCAGAAGACTTCCACAAATTACTCTAGTGTTCTAGGAAATAATGGTTAGATTTTAATAGGTGCATGATGACTAGTATTCTAGAGTATAATGATCAACTTTATAGGTAGTATGATGACTCTAAAGTTCTAGAGAACAATCATCAAACTTTATAGGTGGTAGGCTTATAATATAATAACTCTAGGGTCTTTAATAATTCTTTTTCATCAACCTATTATGCCCCTCTAGTAAAGAAATAAACAAGGAAATAATCATAAATAACACATAACACAGCAAGCAAAACTACTCTAGGAGATTTGGGGCGTTACACCTGCCCCCAGACCTTTTGCTAGGAAAACGAATAGCTGTCCTGTTCCCTCTACCAATTCAACTTCTTGAACTGTTTCTTGACCCAAAACCCATTGCTTCAACCATCTTCTCCCAGTATAAGATTAAAAAAAATGATTATTCATAACATAATGTTACGCAGAATACTTGAGGCCAAGTGGCCATATCTAGGAAGTCTTCTGAAAAATATTGTTGGTTGTGCCTTAGAAAACTGCAATTCAGGAAAATCGGTGCTGGGTTTCACACTAATCTCTCCTTGAAGTCCGTGAACATTAGAAATGTACCCAATTTGAACAAACCCTGATCCAGTCTCAGAGGTTTCAAAAGCCTCTTGAGTAGCTACAGCAGCAAACAAACAATAAAATATACCCTTTGTATGACTGTAACATTAGATATTAACACAATCATCTAATGGGTACATACAAAATTGTCAATTTTATCAACACACAGACGCCCATCCATAGATTAATCCAAAACCAGCGTAAACAACCAACCAATTTCGTGAATGTTCACGGGGTTTTCAGTTTTCCCCAAATTTCCAAACATCAACAAAAAGTCTACATAATTATCCTATGGGGATATCAATTAACTACAAAATTAATGATTATCATCTAAAAATCGAAACTAAAGCACCCACAACATCACTAATCGGTTCTTGAAGTAAGACAATATGAAGAAATTTAGGAGAGAGGTAGAGAGACAGAGACGATCGGTACAGAGAGAGAGGAATTACCTCGACTTTCTTGGATTTCTCTGGATATCAGAAGCTTCGGGTGAATTTGGTGCAGAGAGACAGAGAGACGTTGGTTTTTATGGTAGGAGATATGAAGAAGGGTTTCTCTGAAGGGTTTTTATGGAAGAAGATATGACGTTGGTCTTGCACCTACCTCCTTTCTTCTTCTCTTTCTCGTTCTTCTTCTCCTCTCTTCCATCTCTCCTCATCATGCTTTTCCTCTTTTTCTCCAATTTTCCCCAAACAGTTTCTTTCCCCCTCTGGAATTCTCTCTCTCTCTCTCTCTCTATATATATATATATGGAATATGAGCTTCTTCTTTTTTTCTTTTCCTTTTTTTTCTTTTTTTGCTAATTTTGGAATTTCAACCACTTTAATTTGCCCACTCTAAAAAAAGAAAATCACATTTCTTGTGCTAAACCTTTGTAAAATATAATATTATTTTATATTAATTCTACATACCGCTCCTATAAGAAATTTCTTCAACCTAATTTGGAAGAAAATTTTATCCATATAAGAATAAGATCCTAAATCCGTCACTAGTTTCTCACCTTCTTAGTATTGAAAACTTTTCTTTTCCTGACAATATTATTGGACATTTGGATTGAAATGGATTCAATGGAAGGAAACAAGTGAGCTGCCATATTATATATTATTGGGTAAATGTATAATAAATTCTTCAATAAACTTTTCAAAATTAAAAACTCCTTAATTTTTTTTTCTCAAAAATTTATTCATTGGGTCAATCGAAATGCCAATAAGATCATTACCGTCAAATTTTTTTAACTACCCTTTGCTAGGGTGAAACACACTATTTTGAATAGGGTTACATCAATCTTTTTTTTTTTAATCCTACGTGTCCATTGTTGACACGTAGGATCAAAACTCACAATTTTGGCCCTATCTCATAGCCTTCACCGGAGTCTTTTGTTTAGATTTGATCAAAATACATTGTTTTAGATATGGCCAAAATGGTGAGTTTTACCCTAACTAGCGTAGTTAAAAAAAAATTGACGGTAATGATTTTTTTTTTTTTTGACATGTCCGCACAAGAGGGAGGAGGGGGATTCGAATTAGTGACATCCGCTTCATTAGGCGTGGTTTTAGTCAATTGAGCTACCTCTTAGAGACGACGGTAATGATTTTATTGGTATTTTAATTGACCCATGGAGTAAATTTTCGAAAAAAAACAAAACTTCGAAAGTTTTTAGTTTTTGAGAGTTAACTCGAAGACTTATTATACATTTACCCTATATTATTTTATGCTCCCTTGTTTAAGAGTACTAGGTTTTCCTTTGATTTTCCTTAACTTTAGGAAACAAAATCACTTTTTCCTTTCATATCAAAATATATTTCATAGTAATTTTTCTTACATTTCCTTATACCATTAAAATATTTTTTTTTTTACAAAATATAAGTTTCCTATCTACCCTCACATTTTTTTATAAAATTCCAACACAATCCTTAATGAAAGACAGAAAGATGAAAGACGAGAGAAGAAAGATAAATATTTATTGTTTATATTAAAATAATGTATAGGAAATCATATACATCGGGAAACATTGAAAGTACCTATGGGTGTTGGTTAAATTTAAAAGCACTAGTAACAGATACCCAATAGCCCATTCACTTCCATATATTTAGGAAAAAAAAAATAAAAAATCACAAAAACTCACATACATCAATTGCCCTAAATTTAGCCAACACCCTTGTGTAGCTAAATAAACACTTATCTTTCATCTCTTATCTTTCCTCTTTACACTTATCTTTCATCTCTTATCTTTCCTCTTTTTGTCTTTCCTTGAGAATTTTGTTGGAATTTTGTGAAAAAAATTGTGATAATAGATAAGGAACTTATATTTTGTAAAAAAATATATTACGAGCTTGAGTAAGGACCTCGTAACTATACCTTGAATATGAAGGGAAACAGGATGAGTTCATTAGAAAGACCCCTAGACCTCACGGCAGAGTGTTGATTTTACTTTATTGCAAAATACTGCTTATAAATAGTTATGACCGACTTAGACTAGAATTGAAACTAATAAACCTATTCTGACTTGTGCTAGGAGACGTGAGGTGCATTACCTGGAAACCTCTTACAACTCCAACCAAGACTAAGACCAAGACTCTTACTAAGGAAATAAAAGATACAACACTAACAAGGAAATATAAATAACTGCGTACATGGAAAAAAAAATATAAGATAACTACTCTTAGTTTTTTTTTTTTTTGGAAACAATAACTACTCTTAGGTAAACCAAGAGAATTAGGCAGAGGCTAACTAATAGATCTAGGGTTGTAACAAAATAATATTTGAATTGTATAGGAAAAAGTAATTTTGTTCCTTAAACTTAAGTAAATCGAACTCGTGTCTTTGACATGAAAAGACGATGTCCTATCGATTTTTTTTTAGGAAAATGCTAGGTCCTTGTCTTCTTCAAGTGTTTTCCTGGTCCTAAGTGAATATTATTTTCTAAAGATCAAGTAAAAGAAATAAGAGAGAATTATTTTTTGCTAATTAATAAAATAATATTCACCTAAGACTAGGATAATATCATAAGAACACGAGAAGAGAACATAGCATTCCCCTTCTTTTTAGGTGTTATTAGTGGTGCATAATCAGTTGTCGTTGCCATTATTTTCTCATAACCCCAATCACAATTAGTTTAGACAGTCATTCAATTTTAAATAACTGCAACCGTCTACCGGTTGGTTAACTACAACAGATGGTTATGTGATTAATGAAGACCGGTTATAAACTGATTTTCATAACTATAATTTTATTTTTTTATTTAATATAAAACTTCATTTTTTTTTTTTTTGACATATCCGCACAAAAGGGGAAGGGGGGATTCGAACTAATGACCTCTGCTTTATTAGGCGTGTTCTTAGCCGATTGAACTACCTCTTGAGGACTCAAATTTGTTAATTCATGTTCATTTTCCGTAATATATTATTAATTGAAACTACTAAAGTATTAACATCCATTAATTCATAACACATTCTATATATTGGCAATATTGGACTACCCTCTCACTTCATTTCATAATATATTGGCAATCTAATTTTTTGTTTCCACTAATTCTCCTCTCACATATCCATGTTAACTTCCATAAATTCATAGCACATTCTACATAGACTTACACTATGCTTCACTATTGGGATTCTTGTTTGTGGGCTCCCAAGCAGCCACCCGTATGGGCTCCCAAGCAACCACTCTTACAATTGGATTGAGAATATCCTCTCATTCTCATATTTTAAAATTTGAATCATTCATTTCATTTAACAGTTTAAATAAATGCAGGAGTTTGTGTATTCTCAAGGTAATTAATTGTAGTTTTTAATATGTCAAATCAACTTCCCTCGATAACACAAAACTTTTGCATTTATGGAAACTATTAGATAAAATAGATGACTCAGATTTTAAAATATGAGAAACTCATGTTTTTAAAAATATGAGGGGATCCAAATCCCTTACAGCCTGAAACTCATCTCTCTTTCTCACTCGAATCCAAAAAAACATAAAAGGCCATTAGTATTTAGTCAAAAAAAAAAAAAAAAAGGACAATGGCTTTACTAGTAAAGAGAGGGAGAATACCTCCTTCCCTATTTTCCTGTATATTGCTCAAGAAAAATGTACCATCCTGGCTTCCTTAATTTCAAAACTTGTAATGGCAAAGCTAGAATTTTGGTTCAAGAGGTAGAATTTTCAGTTAAGAAATCAAACTACAACGTACCATTTTGATTCAATTAAGAATTTTGTGTGCACTTTAGAGTGCATGCAGTACTTCCACATTTCTATGGGTATTTCAATGTTTGTAAAATATATGTAAAATTCATAACTACAACTACAATGATAACAATATCATATAAAATTAAGCCAATACATCCTTCCTTATATTCTAAAATATGTATTATAATATATCATTATAAATAATTGAAATTTATTGTTTGTCATCATAGTATTGCATCCAATATGTTGATTGAGATCTATCATCACATAAACTGATATGATATATTTTGTTTCTCTACATGGTAGTATTTTGTAATGATTGTTATGCTCATATTTAATACATGTATACTCGTTCTTATACATTGATTAATATAATAGGACATTGAATGGGACTGGTAAAATCAACCTCTCAGAGTGTTAAATCCACGTATTCATAAACAAGGAAAAGGTAAGTAATGCAAGGCTTCTACTTTATTTTATTTTTTTTCAATCAAATTAATAATACAATATTGTTTGTTAGTATAGTTATTGCTCATTTTTGTATGAAAAAATAAAAAAGATATAATATTTTGATACAAGACATTTTATAGATCATTTTTTTAGTTTTGTGTTTATGAGGTGTATAAACTAATATATGCAACATACAAGCTAGACATTGCTCAATCTAGAAAAAAAAATAAATAAAAAAATAAAAATAAAAATAAAAAATTCAAGACATTGCTCACGTTGATATTTAATTATTCATTGGTTTTGCTCAAAATGTATTGTTTTATGGTGAATTTGATTTAGCACTAGACTAAAAATAAAAAAGAACAAAAGATTTAACACTCATAATCTCTTATTAAAATTTAACATTTTGGTTGTATTATTAATTTTCAAAAATTAATTATATATATATATATATTTTATAGATTATTGCTGGGCAATAGTTGCTGCAGAGACTCTTGCAGCAATAATCAAGATTCGAGATACCAATAATGAAGATCTGAAAACTTTGTCCCCACAATATCTAGTCGACTATTGCCAGAAGGAGGAAATGGTAGTGTATGAATATGAAGTTGACACGGCTCTGAAGGATATCAAAAAGATAGGAATATTAGAAGAAAAATATTACGGCCCCATTATAGGAAAAAAAAGAAAAGACCCTAAACGAAGGACAAATGGCAGGTATAAGAAATAAATCTTTTATTTTATTTTCTTTTTATTTTTTATTTTTAATTCCAATGCTTTATTTTTTTTAGATGAATTTTCTTTTTATAATTTCATTGTTTCCTTTTCCTAGATGAAAAGGTTGATCTATGGGGGTGGATTTAAGACACTAAATCACGGGGATGATTCGGATGAACAGCACATTATGGAAAAGATAAGGGAACAGCCTATTTACGGTACTATGGCATTAACCTCTAAATTTTACGATTTTACAGGGGTAAGTGAAATCAATTTTATTTTTTGAAAAATTTATCTAATACCATCAAAACTCAAAAGTCAAACTAACTTTTACCCAGCAATAACTGTTTTACGAATAAATAAAGAAAAATCATCGCTCTAAATCTAGTTCCCTTCAAAAGACAAAGCTAATTAATTTGCTTATTTGTTTTATGCTTTTATTATCATATAACAGGATTCTGTTTACAAAGAAGACCTAGAGGCAAGAGATTACAAATATCACGCCGTGATAATAACAGGATATTCCACAACAGCAGATGGTATAAATTTCTGGAGGATAAAAAATAGCTGGGGAAAACAATGGGGGGATAAGGGATATGCAAAAATAGCAAGACCATCTAGTTTAGTTGGAAAACCGGCACATAGCAAGCATTTGATTATTGATTTCGGATATCCAGTTGTCCGATAACTCTTTATTATTAGATGAGTTTGATTTTAATTAAGTATTGACATTTGGTTGTAAGTCTATATCTTAAAGCTTACAGAGGACTTGGATTTTTTTTTTTTTTTTTTTTATGAATAGATGGTTGGGTTTTATTATTAGATGTGTTTGATTTTAGGTATTGACATTTGATTGTAAGTATCTTAAAGCTTACGGAGGACTTGAATTTTTTTTTATGACTAGATGGTTGGGTTTTATTATTAGATGTGTTTGATTTCAAGTATTGACATTTGGTTGTAAGTATCTTAAAGCTTACGGAGGACTTGGATTTTTTTTATGACTAGACGGTTGGGTTTTATTATTATTATTATTATTATTATTATTATTATAAGTTGATGGTTAGATTCCCATGCCTTAAGTCATTTCTCAATTTCCAAACTCACCTACTGAAACTGCAATGAAAAAACGAGGTGATCTCTATCCTCTATACATCGATCCACGGCAAAAAGGGCAGTAATCCATCAATCCAGCATTATAATTTATAACCCCAATCCAGCATTTTCCTAACTATTATTAGAGAATCTCTAATAGCACGCCAATGGATAAGCAAATGCTTAGGAATTGCCAAACCAAACCACACGTACCAATTTCCACCACAAACGAATGACTTCCCATGTATCAGCATTACTAAAAATCCCCTTCTTAGAAACACTCCACAATAGGAACATAAAAAACCTTACTCTGAGTAAGGACAGTCAAGCCTTTGCTTCTATTAGAAAAAAGAAAAAAGAAAAAAGAAAAAAGAAGCCTTTGCTTCCAAAGAATTCCCATCATCAAAGATTGTACGATATCTATACCTATCCAGTAAATTAAAAAGCCTTTGCTTTCCAAAGAATTCCCATCATCAAAGATTGTACGATATCTATACCTATCCAGTAAATTAAATACCATAGATGCCATTGGTCTAGCCACAAATATATACTCTGTCCAGTACCTACTCGAAACATCGAA
Organism: Carpinus viminea; assembly: GCA_013348765.1. Classification (NCBI taxonomy): domain Eukaryota; kingdom Viridiplantae; phylum Streptophyta; class Magnoliopsida; order Fagales; family Betulaceae; genus Carpinus; species Carpinus viminea. The sequence continues at coordinate 68,229,266 of CP054667.1, forward strand.
ATCTTCAATGCTATCTCCCTTAGCTTCGGTATCTTGCGCCAGCACCAACAACATGATTGAGGGATCTAAGCTGATCTAATCTAATATCTAATATTTAATATCTAATATAATATAATCTAAGGTTAAATATTTTTTGTTCTCTATGGTTTTAACACTTTATTTATTTTTTTCTCATTAGAGTTTCATTTTTATCACAATAGATACTTGTGATTTTCATAAAGACCAAAATAGTACCTTCGTTCAAATTATGTCAAAAACTTAACGAAATGCTATATTAGCACCAATTAAATATCGTAATGTGTCATATAATTAATTTATTTTAACAAAATATTCATAAAAAAAAAAATTTGGGGTGGCTACGTGGCCATTTGGGGGGGCTGTAGCCACCCCCTTGGCCATTTAGAATTGTTGCCGTCAATAAGATGATCATTCTCAGCACATACCTCACTAGCAAAGGTTAAGCTAGTGCCAGCATTGCTGGTGGTGGCCTGGCCACCCGACCCACCCCCATCTAGCCATGGGGTGGCCAACCACCCCCAAATGGCCAAGCGGGGTGGCTATGGCCACCCCTTTTTTTTCTTTTTAATTTTTAAAATTAATTATATGACGCGTGTCGACATTTGATTAGTGCTAATGTGGCATTCCGTTAAGTTTTGGATGTAATTTTAATGGATGTACCATCTTGATCTTTATGAAAACTATATATACCTCTTGTGATAAAAATGAAACCCTAATGGTCAAAAATAAAGTGTTGAAACCCTGGGGGTAAAAGAGTATTTAACCCTATAATCTAATTATATATATATATATATATATATAATAGCTGAAACCTCTCTCAATACCTTAAAATTGTGACATGTAGCGTGAATCCATTTTTTTTTAAAAGGCTCAATAAACTGATTCAAAAATTTAATGCATGATATTATTTTTCCAGAATTTACTACTCTCCAAAACCATAGAAAGACAACATTTAAAAATTAAAAACATACTACATTGCCTACTCATAATCAGCCTTATCAGTCATTAAAAAAAGAAGAAGAAAAAAAGCCCATTTATTTAAAATGATTTTATTTTATTTTATTTAAAATGCTTTTATTTTATTTTATTTTATTTATATACTTTTCAATGTTTTCATTCTAAACTATGTTGATACCAACTCATACTATAACTAAGATTATTCTGACAGCGTATAATAACAGCAAAAATTAGGAATTCAAGATTGAAAAAGGAATTCAAGAAACGAGAAAATAACAAATAGGAAAGAGAAAGTCCATAATTACCCCAAATAAGCAAACAGATAAATGACTCTGAAATACTCAAATTTAATTGATAATATAAGCTAAATTATAATATAACAAAGATTAGATGTCTTCATATAGACTAGACACCTCTTAAATTAATAAGGAAAAGGAAAAGCAAACTAATAAGAAAAGGAAAACATATCCTAATAAGAAAGGAAAAATTCAATTTTTATTGAAGAAAGAAAACTAAAACACACATGCATAATTAAAACAATAATTTTCTCAAAATTCTCCTGCATCAATGTATGGGAACAAATTTTCAATAAACAGGTTTTTTTTAATACTATTTATTTAAATCATATATACTTTTTTTTTTTTTTTGAAGAATTATCATGACTTCAAATTAATATCAATCAAAAAATGGAGTTAACATAACCCCATCAACCATCAAAAGATGGAGCTAAACGCTCCATCGAAACAACATCACAAATACAATATGGAATTTCATCCCTCTATATCCTATCTATTACATCTTTTGTTGTTGCCTTCGCTAGGCAGTGTGCTGCATGATTTGCTTCATAGTGAACAAAGACACATCTCCATTGTGAGAAGGTATGTAGAATTCTACAAGTGTCATTCACAATATGTCCAAAGCGACTCCAAGTGCAAGTATTTAAGTTCATAGGTTCATAGCATCCACCATGTATTTGGCATCCCCTTCAATAGTTAAATATATATATATTTTTTTAAAAAATGCAATTCTTTCTCTCTTGTTTGCCACTCATGGTCTGCCACATCAGTTTGAAAAATTTTATGGGTTTATTTGTTTGACTCCTTAACACTTCTCTCATTTGAAGGGCATATTTGGGAAAGAATAAACGGGTGGAAAGAGAAGTTTTTGTCTGATGCAGGGAAAGAAGTATTAATGAAGGCGGTGCTACAGGCCATTCCCATCTACACCATGAGTGTGTTCAAACTGCCAAAATCACTGTGCAAAGGGATCAATGCTATGTTCAAAAAATTCTGGTGGGGTCACATAAAAACTGACTCAAAAATAGCATGGCTAAAGTGAAGTAAATGGGTTTGGCAAAACAAAAAGGGGGATTGGGATACAGAGATTTGGAGCCTTTCAATATGGCATTGTTGCTAAACAAAGGTGGAGGATAATGCTTAATCCTGACAGTTTGGTTGCTAAAGTTTTACAGTCAAAGTATTTCTCAAATGAGTCCTTTATTACATTTCGGCTAGGGAGCAATCCATCTTATGTGTGGAGGAGTTTATGGAGAGCAAAATATTTAGTACAAGCAGGGATGATATGGAGGGTGAGGGATGGTAAGTCTGTAAAAATCTGGGGGGACAAATGGATTGATTCCACTTTTTCAGGTAAAATTCAAGCGCCTGTACGAATTTTAGGAGAAAATGATAAAGTGAGCGCTTTAATTGATTACAGAACGCAGTGGTGGAACTATGAGCTGATACAAGAGATATTCCCAGAGGATGAAGCAAAGCGTATATGCAGTACGGTCATCAGCCCTTTGGGCAAAACAGATCAAATAGTATGGGTAGGCACAAAAAAAGGAATATTCATAGTCCGTAGTGCCTATCATTTGGCAAAGGAGTTATCCTTGGCAGAAGAAGGCAAGTGCTCCACAGTAGGACGTAAGGAGAGGATATGGTAGGTAATATGGAAGCTAAAATGTCCAAGAGTGATACATTTATTTCTTTGGAAGGCTTGCAACAACATACTCCCAACCAAAGGAAACCTCTCAAAAAGAGTAATGACCTAAGATGACAAATGCCCGATTTGCAAGCTGGAAACAAAAACGATTGGGCACAGCCTTTGGAGCTATTCAGTGGCAAAAGATGTGTGGATGGAGTGTCCTCCGAGGATCCAGAAAAGTCCAAGCAATGAAGATGATTTCTCGACCATCTTTGTGCGTTTAGTGGAGCGATAGCTGGCTGATGAATTATGGCTACTGGTGTTTGTAGCACGACATATTTGGTTCCAACGAAATGATTTTGTCTTCAATGGCGAATTCAGGTCCCCGAAGAAACTCATCCAAGCTGCATGACTTCAAATGGAACAATATGACTAAGCATCAACAAATAGGGACTAAGAAGATTCTACAATGGGGAATACTTGCAATCGGACACATGTGCGATGGTTGAAACTGCCGGTTGGAGTTGTAAAAATAAATTGGGATGTTGCTTTAGACGAAAGAACCGAAAATGTGGGTCTTGGCGCCATAGCTAGGGACCATGAAGGGCGGGTTCTAGCTATGCAAAGTTCAACCTGCAAACACATATACAACCCAACGACGGTTGAAACACTAGTTGCATGGAAGGCGGTGGTCCTAGGAGTTCAACTGGGAGTAATTTACTTGGAGTTGGAAGGAGATACAATGGAGGTGGTTCAATGAATAAACTGCACTAGGCACTGTTTGGGTCGAGAAAGACCAATTTTGAATGATATAAAGACTCTTCTCCAGAATTTCAACAAATGAAAGGTTACTCATGTCAATAGGGGGCAAATGGGGCTACTCATAATTTAGCTAGGTTAGCTTTATCTAGTAGGGGAGTCATATTTGGTTTGAAAGTTTTCCCTCGTTTGTGCAGGAAATTGTAAGTGCGGAACAAGCCCAAGTTATGAATTAATAATATATTGATTTTATCTTCAAAAAAAAAAAAACACTTCTCTCATTTGTGTGATACCTATTATATTTCAATACAAATAAAACTTATATAATTCTGAACATTTAAAAAATAATACGGACGAAAATAACAAATCTATTTTTTATGAATACAAAATAAAACAAAATCTTTCATTTAATATTTAATACAATCAAATAAATTATTTAACGTCATGCTTAATGATCTCTTTGGTATTTTGAAAGTGTTTCTATTCTATTTGAGGAGTGTTACACATCGCCAATTTGTTTCCCAATAATTGGTTCTCAAATAATATGTCATTATCCCAAAATAATGGTATTATTTTGAGAAGTGTGTCACCAACTCATGAGATAATGACACATTATTTGGAAAACAATTTTTAGGAAATAAATTTGGGATGTGTAACATTTGTTCACACAAATATCATCACAAACTAATTTTCTATTAATGCTTTAATAATTGGAATTCAAATTTTCCTCTTGATATTTTTTTCATTATACTTCTTTTCGTTATAAATGGGAACATATATTTTAAATTTTATGGATTAAAATCAAATAAAGTGTCTTATGATAGTTTTTTTTTTTTTTTTGTGATTTATACATTTATGCAATATTTTGTGTAACTTTTTTTTTTTTTTAAAAAAGAGAATCTTTTATACTCATTCATTGAAAAAAGATCAAGATCATAAAACCCTTACATCAAAGAGCATAAATCATAGCCAAGGCTATGAGGTTACAACGTCATAAATACAAACATAAAAATCATAGGATCAAGTCATATTTATGACTTCAACATCCTCTAACCTATATCCAAACTTCAGTTATAGAACATATATGCTATAGTCAGACTCTGTCTAATGCATAGGTTTTCTCTTGCTTTCTATTTTTTATTTTTTTACATGCTCTTGCTTTCTATTTAATTATATCTCAATGTTCCCTTGTCAATTTCACACTTAATTCATGAAAAAGACAAGAGAGCGGGTTTTCAATTGTTGTTTTTCAATAAAAAATTACACTAAAATTCTTTTCTTTATTATTATTTATTTATTTCTTATAGTAGTTCTTTTCAATTTTACAATCGTTATTTCTCAATGAAGCCTCCAGTGCCGCCATAGCCTCAGCCATCGAGATTCCAGACACCCCCATCACAGTTTTATACGATACTGCTCTCACACTGTTCTTTGGTAATTTACCCCTTTCTTATTATATATTTATATCTCAATGTTTCTTTGTAAATTTTACAATATTCAGGAAAAAGACAAGAAAGAATTTTCAATTGTTGCTCAATGAAAAATTATATTAAAGTTCTTTTATTTATTTATTTATTTCCTAGAACAATTCTTTTCAATTTTCCAATCATTTTTTCTTAATGAAAAATTATACTACAGGTTTTATTTTTTTATTTTTTTTGCTATAATAGTTATTTTTAATTATATTAGCCTTTTCATTTTTTTTCTCCTTTTTTATCTTTATTTTTGGTGCTTATGTTCTTCCATTTTTGTTTTTTCTCTTATTTTTTTCTTCTAATTTATATATTATTTTTTATTAAAATGATTACTTTTTATTTGTAAATTTTACGTTGAATTCAATAAATAATAGTGAGAGAGAGTTTCTTATCGTTATTTTTTGTTGATAATTTTTAGTTTGTGTTGTTGCTCATTGAGTAATTTGTTTATCTGTTTATATGTTTAATTAATGGATGAAATTGGTTTTCAAGGTTTCATTGAAATTGGGAAACTTTTATAGTAAAAAAAGACAATTCTTTCAGTTATATTAAAATTATATTTTTATTTATTTATTTATTTTTATCTTTATTCAAATTGATTATTTTTCTTTTGTACATTTCATATTGAACCAAAATCAAAAATCCCTTACGAATTACCGACTATCGGCCTATAAGTTTGTGCAATGTGCTGTATAAATTCATGTCGAAAGTGCTTGCTAATAGAATGAAGAGGATGTTGAATTCCATTATTTCCCCGAATCAAAGTGCATTTCTACCCGGAAGGCTCATCACGGCTGACATTATTGTTGCTTTTGAGGCATTACACTCCATAAACACTCGTTTTAAAGGGCATAATGGATATATGGCGCTAAAGCTTAACATGAGCAAGGCGTATGATAGGGTCGAGTGGGATTTTTTGGAATTATTAATGCGGAAAATTGGGTTTAATGAGAGATGGGTGGACCTTATAATGACTTGTGTGCGAACAGTTTCCTATTCGGTTCTTATAAATGGGAGGCCATATGGACACATTACTCCTTCAAGGGGAATTCGACAAAGTGACCCCTTATCACCATACCTTTTCATTTTATGTGCAGAGGGGCCTGGCACTCTTCTTCACAAGGCGAAGAGGGAAGGTAAGGTCATAGGCTTGCATATTGCAAAAGGGGGATCAAGATCAACCATCTCTTTTTTGTGGATGATAGCCTATTGTTCTGCAAGGCCAATTTTATGGAATGGGAGTAGTATACAGGAGATTCTGGATATCTATGAGAAGGCTTTTGGGCAGAAACTAAACCGAGAAAAAACCTCCATATTTTTTAGCAAAAACACCAAAGAGGAGTTCAAGGAGTATATTGCATCGATCTCAGGAGTAAGTATCACCCACTAGTTTAAGAAATACTTAGGGCTACTTGCAATAGTAGGCCAGTCCCGCATGAGGGCATTCGGGGGTATGAAAGGAAGAATTTGGGAACATATGCAAGGTTGGAAAGAGAATTTTTTATCTCAAGCTGGTAAAGCGATACTTATTAAGGCGGTGGTTCAAGCCATACCTACATACACTATGAGCGTTTTTCAGTTGCCGAAATCGTTATGCAAGGACATTAATTCTTTGATGTCAAAATTTTGGTGTGGCCATAAGAAAGATGAGAACAAAGTCGCATGGATAAGTTGGAGTAAAATTGGGAGAACAAAGGAGAGAGGTGGCTTAGACTTGGAATGGTTCAATTTAGCTCTTCTTGCAAAACAAGGGTGGAGAATTATTCAAAATCCTGTTAGCCTAGCATCCAAAATTCTCAAGGAGAAATACTTTCCCTATACGTCTTTCCTAAACGCTCATCTTGGGTGTCAGCCTTCATTTTTTTGGCAGAGCTTTTGGAATGCTAGAAGTTTGCTAGAAGAGGGGTTATCTTGGAGGGTGGGGGACAAGAAAAATATTGGCATATGGTCTAATGAGTGGGTACCTGCAGCTCCGGGCTGTTTCCTTCAATCCCATGTGCGCTTGCTAGACTAGGATGCCAAAGTATGTGAGTTATTAGACACGGATACTAATTGGAGGAGCATGCCCCTTATCCATGACATTTTTTTGGCTAAGGAAGCAGAATTAATTGGCAGTATAGCGGTGAGCCCTCATACCGGGGTGGATTGGTTGATTTGGAGTTGCTCAAAAAATGGTGAGTTCATAGTTCAAAGTGCATATCATCTAGCCAAAGATAAATTTGAAGTTGACATGGGAAGCTGTTCCAACAGAGATAGTAACTGGACATTGTGGAAGGCCATTTGGAATATTGAAGCACTGCGAGTTGCCAAGATATTTTTATGGAAGGCTTGTAGTGGTATACTTCCAACGAAGGAAAAATTGTATAATAAGAAAATTACATCTTATCCTCTTTGCCCGATTTGTAATTTGGAGGTCGAAACAACAGTGCATGCGCTATGAAGTTATCCTTCTGCCCAGGACGTTTGGGTAGATTGCTCCAATCGGATTCAAAAGAGCTCTTGTGAAGCTAAGGAATTTATGTGTATCATGAAATGGCTGTTGGATAAATGCACAGAGAAGGAGATTCAAATGGCTACCTTAGTGGCAAGGCAAATATGGCATAGACAGAATTTTGTGGTTTTTGGTGGGACATTCTCTAGCCCAAAAACATTCTTATGAGTGGCGAAATATCAATTTGATGTATTTACAATGGTTGCAAAGCAAAACAGGAGGCAGGGTGCAGGTCCTACAAAGACGATGGTAACTCCATGGCAGAAGCCTCCTCGAGGTATAATCAAAGTTAACTGGGATGCGGTGGTTAATGGCGGAAGGAGGAGGAGCCATCGTGCGGGATTCTGAGGGTGAGATTATTGCTATGATGTGCAATACCTTGGATTTTATCCAAAACCCAACCACAGTGAAGGCACTAGCTGCCAAGTGTGCTGTCGAACTAGGCTTGTCACTGAGGATTCGGAAGATTATATTGGAAGGTGATTCGCTTCAGGTTGTTCATGCTCTACAGGCCTCTAATGAGGGACGATTTATATATGGTCCAATTGTTGAAGATGCCCAGCAACTATGTCAACGGTTCTTGGAATACACTATGCGATATGTTCAAAGAGAGGCTAATAGGGAGGCTCACAGGTTTGCCAAGTTGGCTTTATCACGGAAAGGGAACATTGTTTAGAGAGATAACTTTCCACTTTCTTGAATTCTGATGTATCTAAAGCGGTGCTTTGTTTTTCACGAGCAGCTACCACGGAATATTATGTGCTGTCAAGGTTAAATTTTGCTTCATCGCCAGTCTTGCAATTTCATGTGCCACTCGATTCGCTTGTCGGTTGGTGTGTGCAATAGTCCACACGGGAAACTTCTGCAAGCTTGCACGTAGGTCAGTCAGGAGAATACCCCTCATACTTTCATCGAGGTTTCTAGTTGTCACCCTATCCACCATTACCTTGGCATCACCCACAAAGTGTATTTGATTGAAGCCCATCTCCTCACAAAGCTTTGTAGCAGCCAGCGCAGCTAGAGCTTCAGCATCCTCAGGCGCTAAGCAACCCACTTTCGTAATGGCTTTTGCTACTAGTAGTGATCTTGAGTGGTCTCTCACAATCACCCCTAGCCTTATCCTTCCCTTATCCCAATCAACAGCTGCACCCCAGTTAGCTTTAACCCACCTATGAGGAGGAGCGGACCAAGTTTCCCCTATGCTTCTATTATCCACCACCACATCTTCCATGTTTACTCTTTTGAATTCCTCTATCACTTCCAGTGAGCGATGGATAATCTCAGAAAAACGAGTGAATAAACCTCCACGTAGCACTTCATTGCGCCGCAACCATATTCTCCTAACAATTCCAGGGAACTGGCAGCTTACCTCCATGTCCCCTATCATGAGGAAGCTCTTCACTACTCGGAGAAAACCCGGACCTGCAAAACAACTTTTTTGGAAGACTCTTGGACCAACCCTCCATACATCCATGGCAGCTGGACAACTCCATAATGCATGGAAGGTCGTCTCCTCATCTCATCTACACATAGGGCATTTCGGGTCCTCAATTATTTTCCTTCTATAAAGATTAGTCAGTGTAGGGAGAATCTCATGGCTAGCTCTCCAAATAGGCCATGTTTGATAACCCGTTTGTGGTTGTACTGTACAGTGCGGTTGCACTGTACAGCATGATATATTTGACCCAACCAAGTTTGAAACACACAGCTCGATCGATTAAATTACGTTTTTACCCTTATTTTTTTTGTTTTCCTTCAGCACAGTTTGTTCAGTCTCTTTCGATTTTCCTCCAGCACAGTGGTGAGGATTCAAAACAAGGCTCATCTCTTCGTTGATCTACACCCAAGAGTAGATACCTTTGTTGATATTCCAGACAAGCACCTTCTTCCCCTATTCTTCTTCCTCAGACATTGAATCAGAGAATCTTTGGCGTGTTCCTCCTGATCATCGATGGAAACAGGTGGTGCCTCCTCGTGAATCTCCACCGGCAGGTGGTCCTCCACCGGATCTCCTTCAAGAACGCCGTGAAAGATGTGGCCTTCAACCCCTGCAGGTCCCGCATCGTCGTCGCCGCTGGTTCAAAATCCTAGAAGTTGAAGGAGACCAAGCAAAGAGAGGAGGGAGGAGAAGAAAAGGAATCAAATTCAACTTTTACAGAGTCTTTTACTTAGTTTTCTCTAATCCCTCATTTCTTTATGGACCCATTTGTCACAAACCCATCACAGTTTCTGCATTTTCCATCAAAAGAAACCCCTGATTGGTTCCATTTTTCACATAAAAAGAAAAATGGACGGCGCCGGGGAGAACATTGTTGTGGAGGCTAATCTTTCGAAGGGCTTGAAGCTAGCCGACCTTGTCGGAGATTAGGCCGCCTAAACCCTTCCAAGGAAGTTGGAGGGCAATGACTTGTCCATTGACGCATTTGATTCCTAGCCACCCACCAGAGCAAGCTCCAAAGCCACTGTCATTTCAGCTGCGCATCATGCCATCCCACTGGTGGCCTGAAACAAGTTGAAAGGTGTAAACAAACAACAAAATGTAAACGTAAAACTTCCATGTCTCTTTCTTTTTATGTGAAAAATGGAACCAATCAGGGGTTTCTTTTGATGGAAAATGCAGAAACTGTGATGGGTTTGTGACAAATGGGTCCATGAACAAAGGAGGGATTAGAGAAAACTAAGTAAAAGACTCTACAAAAGCTGAATCTGATTCCTCTTCTTCTCCTCCCTCCTCTCTTTGCTTGGTTTCGATGGAAATGGCAGTGTGACTATCACGGGGAAGAAGACAACATATCCATGGGCATTTTGGTAATTTCAAAATCTAAGGTGTTGGACTGATTGTGGAACCATTTAAACTAAACGACAAGAATGAACAGTAGAAACCCGTGAACAGTGCAAACCCAAAACACAAAATGGTTTATCAAACACCACCATATTTTTTTTTTTCCACAGTGGGAACCCTCAATTTCCACAAGAGTTTCCATACCTCATTGTTCTGGCCACTGGATGAACAACCCACTTTCTCACTAGATTCCTTTTCCATGAGCATATGATAGGCACTCCGCACTAAGAAAATGCCCCTAGCTATTCCCCGCCATATGAGATGGTCAACTCTATTCATGCCACTTAACAGAATTGATTGAATAAGCTTTGACTCCATTGGTGAAAAGATCCGGTTAATGAGACCCACATTCCATCTTTTAGTATCTTGATCAGTTATTTTGCTCACTGTGTCTGTAGGAGAAAGTAAGGTTGGTGGAGATAAAACCTTATAAGTAGATGGGTTTGGTAACCCTCTCTATTTAATTTTCTTTTTATCTTCTCTTAATTTCTGTTTATATATCAATGCACTTAATTGTCTTAATGAAAAAGACAAAATGTTTCCAAATTTTATCTTTCTCTTTATTTTTCTTTTTATCTTCTATTGCTTTCTGTTTATATCCTCAATTTAAGACAATTAAAACGTAGAGGTTTTATTTGGTATGCATTCAATTGATGTCTTAATAAAAATAATAATAATAAAAAAAAAAAAACCAAAGAGAATAACTTCTATAAGGAGCTGGTGTAAACCAGCTCTTTTGTACCCACCAATTAGAATTAAACAACTAGGATTATTACACCAATTCACATAAAGTGAAAAACACCGGATTATTCACCCACACCTTACTTTTTCTTCTCTCCCCCTTTTTCTCTCTCTCTCTAGGCCATGAATTGCAGTCTCACTCATCTTCTCTATTTTTCTCTCTCTCTCATACTCCCATAGACACACACACTAGTAGCAAAGAAACCACATTGTGAGAGAAAAACAGAGAAATAATTTCGGTGAGAGAGAAATTGTGTCGTGAACTGTGAGTGAGAGAGGAGAAAGCAGGCGAGAGAAATTTTTCTTTGCTGCCAGTGTGTGTGTCTATGAGAGTGAGAGTGAGAGAGGAGAGAGAGAGAGGGGAGCACCAGAGAGCAGGGGTGGGCAAAACCCGCCCGATCCGACCAATCCGATCCGATCCGCCCCGATCCGCCCCGATCCGCCCCGATTTTATGTGTTTTTTCGCGGGTTCGGGTTGAATTATCTACAAACCGCACGGGTCGGATCGGGTTTCGGGTAAATAAATATCTTTCCTGCGGGTACCCGCCCCGCCCCAATCCGCCCCGCCCATAAGCACTTAAAACATAAAAACCCTAAATCCTTCATTCATTCATTCCTTCTAAACCCATCAGCCGTGCCTCCATCCTCCCTCAACTTTCACTCTCTCACACTCGCACTCTTGCCGCTCCTCTCTCACTCTCGCCGTCGTTGTCGCCGCTCCTCTTCTCTTCTCTTCTAACTGTGGATGAATTGCTCCCTCTCTCTCTCGCTGCTCCCGTTGCTCTCAGGTTTCTCTCTCATCTCTCTCTCTCTCTCTCGATCTCTCGATCTCTCACTCTAGTCCTCGATTGACTTAGGGACGACATCTTGGCCGTGATACCAACAGATCTGTCAGATCGATCAGATCTGGATGCGGAAGATCACGCCCATGTCGAGGTTGCCCATGTGCCACAAGCTCTATGAGAAGGACCGGCTCGACCACGCTTACAGGAGGCCCATTCTGCATGAAATTAATTCCTTTTCTTGTTCCTTTTATTTTTAGGTTAATTACTTTCTTCTTTTAAATCGTGATTTGGTGGTTTTTTTTTTTTTCCCTGTTATTTAGATCTTTGAGAAAATTGGAAGAAAAAAATAAAAGGAAGTTTTGAGTTTTGAAAATCACCTTAAAACAACCCGACAAAAAAAAAACCCGATCCGAACACCGACACCACGGTTTCCCACATTTTATTCTTATGGGTTGAAATTTTAAATACCCGAGGACACGGTCGGTGGCGAGCAGAAACCCGCTGAACCGGTGCTCACCCTACCGAGAGGTCTAGGTTGGGCTCTATCGCCTTCTTCGCAAAATTTGGGTGGTGCTCTATTTCCGGCAATGGCAAGCTCTTGGCTGGGATGCAAGGTATCGGAAGATAGAAAAATAGAGAAGATGAGTGAGACTACAATTCACGAGAGAGAGAGGGGGGAGAGAAGAAAAAGTAGGGTTTTGTCTTTAGTAGATGATGGTAGTGGGTGAATAATCTGGTGTTTTTCACTTTATGTGAATTTGTGTGATAATCCTAGTTGTTTAATTCTAATTGGTAGACACAAAGGAACTAGTTTACACCAACTCCTTATAGAAGTTATTCTCAAAACCAAATACAAAAGCTTCCTAAATTCTCCCTTTATCTTTTTGTTTATTTTTCTTTTTGGGGAAAGTCCACATATCTCCCTCAAACTATCACTAAATTGACAATGTCCCCCCAAACTACCAAAAATTGTCAATGTTCCCCCCAATGACGAAACTACCCTTAGTAAAATGAAATAAAAATACTAAAACTTCTAGAAGAAGACGTCGAAATTTTTCAATGGTGGACTACTTAATGAAGTGGATGTCACTAGTTCGAATCTCCCTCCCTCTCCTCTTGTGTGGACATGTAAATAAAAAAAAATCCAAATGGTGGAAAAAAAAATCCTTTGTATAAGAAAAAAATTAAAAATTTTCAATTTTTTTTTATAAAAATTGAATTTTTTTTCTTATGTTTTATAACTTTTTTAAATAAAAAATTCAGTTAAAAAAAAAAAACAAATTTCGTGTAAGAAAATAAAAATTTTCGTTTTCTAAAAAAAAATGTTTTAAAAAAACTTTTTGTTTAAAAATGATTTTTTATATAAAAAAAAAAAAAATCGTTCCTTTTAAATTATAATTTTTTTTAAATATATATATTATTTTTTATTTTTTGAGTTTATAGGGGTATTTTTGTCTTATTGAGAAATATATAGGGGCATTTTTATCTTTTTGCTAGCCTTAGGGGGGACATTGGCAATGTTTTGGTAGTTTGACGGGGACATTGTCACAATTAAAAGTTTTGAGAGGACATTGTCAATTGGGTGATAGTTTGAAGGGGAAATGTGGACTTTACTCTTTCTTTCTTTTTTCTCTTACTTTCTACTTATATTCCAATGTTATTTTGTAAATTTTACACTCAATTTAGGAAAAAGACATGAGAGATTCCAATCGTTTTTCATAAATGAAAAAAAATACTACAATTTTTTTTTTTTTTTTTGGTAACAGTTCTTTTCAACTATATTAGTATTTTCATTTTTTTAATCTTTTTTTTAATATTATTATTATTTTAATCTTTATCCTATGGTTATATTCTTCCATTTTTCGATTGTGTCCCTTTTATTTTTTTCAAATTGATTACTTCTCTTTTGTAAATTTTACATTTAATTTGGTAAATTTTACAATTAAAATGTAGGGGTTTTATTTATAACATATTTCATTGTGTTAACTCTCTCTATTTAATTTTCTTTTTATCTTCTCTTAGTTTCTGTTTATATATCAATAAATTTAATTGTCTTAATGAAGATAATTAAAGGTTTTCAAATTTTATCTTTCTCTTTATTTTTCTTTTTATCTTTTTTTTTTTTTTTAGAATAAAATCATCAACTTTTCATTAATAAGACAAATTACGCTAGAGCTAATTGCTCCAACAATAGTAAGTCTCGAATACAATCTGGTGGTTCCACCCATTCCTTCTCTAAATTACAGTTTAGAGCATATTTAGCCAGGACATGAGCTACTTTATTTCCATCCCTCCTCACAAAAGAAACCTTCCAGTTAGGCACTGTACGAAGTTCTTCCTTTATGTCCTCAATAGCATTGCCCATTGGACTTCTATCTTCGTCACCACTGAGTAGAGCATCGATCACCACAGCAGCATCTCCTTCCAGGTGGATCTTAGTTATGCCTCTCTCTTTACATAACTTAATAGCCTTTAAAGCAGAAAGGGCTTCTGCCGTCGAAGAATCAGGGCAACCCACACGTGTTGTGCATCCAGCCAGCACAATTTTCCCAGTCCAATCACAAGCCACCACTGCTAGGCCCATCCTGTTCCTCTGCTGCGAAAGAGCAGCATCCCAGTTGACTTTAATCCATTCCTGAGATGGAGCTGTCCATCGACCCGGTACTGCTAACTCCTCGTTTGGCTTCTCTCTCGTCCCCTGGGCAAGCTTAAAATCAAATATAGCTTGTTCCGTCCTCTGAATTATGGATTGAGGTGATGACAGCCGGCCCCCAAAGACCACTTCATTTCTCCTTAGCCATATTCTCCTGGTCAATCCCGCCATTTGAATCATATCATCTTGAGAGCATCTCTGTAAGAGGCCTTCAATCGCTTCCTTAAAATTCTCTCCATAGATAGCACTCTTCTACAATACTTTACTTCCCAAGCTCCACATGTCCCTGGAAGATTGGCATTCCCATAAAATATGTAGAAGTGTTTCCGGCTCTAACCCGCAAATTGGACACTTCTTCTATTGCTTTCTATTTATATTCCTAATTTAAGACAATTAAAATGTATGAATTTTATTTGGAATGCATTCAGTTGATGTTTTAATGAAAAAAAACAAAAACAAAAACTTCCCAAATTCTCTCAGTATCTTTTTGTTTATTTTTCTTTTTTCTTCTCTTGCTTTCTATTTATATTCCAATGTTATTTTGTAAATTTTACACTCAATTTATGAATTCGACAAGAGAGATTCCAATTGTTTTTCCTAGATAAAAAAAATATACTACAATTCTCATTTTTTTGCTATAACAGTTCTTTTCAACTATTTTAGTATTTTCATTCTTTATTTATTTTTATCTTTATTATATGGTTATGTTCTTTCATTTTTCGTTTGTGTCTCTTATATATATTTTTTCAAATATATATATATATATATTTTCAAATATATATATATATATTTCAAATTGATTACTTTGCTTTTGACTATATTTGTCTTTATATCTTATCTCTTGCTTTCTGTTCATATCCTACAATTAAAAAGTACGGGTTTTATTTAGAATGCATTTAATTGATGTTTTAGTGAAGAAAACAAAAGGTTCCCAAATTCTTTTTTCTCTTTTTTTCTTTTATTCTCTTGCTTTCTATTTATATCTCAATGTTATTTTGTAAATTTTACACTCAATTTATGGAAGAAAAAAAAAAAAAAAGGAGAGAGAGAGGGAGAGAGGGAGAGATATATATATATATATATATATTTTTTTTTTTTAGAAAGAGTTTTCGATTGTTGTTTATGAATGAAAAAAAATATACTTAAGTTATTTTCTTTCTTTTAATTTTTGTTTTTTGTTTTTGTTTTGTTTTCTGTATTCTTTTCAATTATATTAGTATTTTCTTCTTATTTTTTCTTTATCCTTTGGTTATATTCTTCTATTTTTGTTTTTGTTCCTTATATATATATATATATATATATATATATATATATATAATGTATACATTATTTTATTCAAATTGATTCAATAAATGATAGTGAGAGATAGTTTCCTATCGTTATTTCTAGCTGATGATTTTTTAGTTTGCGTTGTTGTTTATTGAGTAATTCATTTTTCTGTTTACATGCTTAATTAATTGATGACATTGATTTTTAAGGTTTTATTGGAATCGGAAAGCTTAAACAGTAGAAGAAGACAATTCTTTCAATTATATTAAAAATTTAAATTTTAGGGTTTTTTTTTATTAATCTTTTATCTTTATTTCATGTGGTTATGTTCTTCCATTTTTGTTTTTTTTTCCCCTTAAATTTTATACTAATTTATATATATTATTTTTTATTCAAATTGATTATTTTTCTTTGGTAAATTTTACATTAAATTTAGGGAAATGATAGTGAGAGAGGGAGTTTCCTATCATTATTTTTGCTACGAGGTATGATTTTTTTGAGTAGTATTTTTTTTTTCTTCCTATGTGTCCTAAGAGTAGTTCATTTTACGTTATATATGTTGTTATGTTATTTCACTTATTTTTTTCCTTATATTTTGTTCAAATTTATATATTTTTTATTCAAATTGATGGCACATATTTTTACTTTGTAAATTTTACGTTGAATTCAATGAAATGATAGTGAAAATGAGGCATGAGGTATGAATTTTTATATTACATTGATTTTTTTTTTTTTGGTTTTGGTTTCTACTAAAAGTAGCTCCTTTAAGGTTATATACGTGAATGATAGTTGAAATAGATAAAATATTTGTAATACATTTTCCTATGTTTTAACTCATTTCATTTTTTATTTTTTTTTGGGTTTGTTTGCATGATTTACTATTATTTTTTATGTGCTTAAATTAAAATTAATTAAGGGTCTTATGTTTTAACTTATTCCAAGTTTTCTTTTTGTTGTTTTCTTTTTTCTTTACACTTCTTTCATTTTAAATTACACATATGAGAATTTTTTTCATATATTTTAATTTATATGCATTAAAACTAAAATTATATATTGTTCTTATGATTGTATATTTTTATGCAAATTATATATTCATACAATCTTATGTGTAATTGTGTCACTATATTCAGCAATATACTGTTGTATAATCTTTAATATGTTTTTTATTTTTATTTTTAATTTATTCAAATAGGCATGATAGATTTTTTTTACACAACTTTTTTGACCTATAATAAAAAATATATAATAAAGATGTGTTTTAAATTTTAAAATTAAATTATAATAAATAATTTGTGCAGGTTCTAAGTTAGTATATATATGATAGGAGTTCTCCCATAGTGTTCTTCTGGGTTCTCCCAGACTTACGTAAAACATGATTTAAGAAAAAATAAAATTATAGTACCGTCTTTTTGCCAACAGATTCATTTTTATGAGTTAATATTTAGGTTCTAATGCTTTAAAACTTATTTTTGGATTTAAAACTAAAACCTAAGGGTAGAAGGTTAACCCTTTAGGGATGGTATCACCCAAAATGGATTTGATCATCATAAATTTAGTGCTAATATCTCAATTTTGGTATTAATGCTTCAAATTTGGTGCTAATGCCTAAAAAAATCGGTGGTGAAAATCACTACAATTTTATTTTTTCTTAAATCATATTTTGCGTAAGTCTGAGATGATTCAAGAGAACACTATAAGAGAGAATCCCTAACATTTTTTATATGGATAGGGGAGTTTTAAACAACAGATCATAAAACATTGTGACAAATGGCAAACAATCAAAAGTTGCATTTAATGCATCCATTATGAACTAGACATGATCATTTTCCGTTTAATGGAAGGGGTAGCCGTGTTTAAGTACAAGTGTGAAAGGAAAAGGATCCTGTCCAGTTCATAATGGACTGGACAGGATCCAGTTAAAAGTTGAAATTTTTCTATGCAAATCTAAGGGTGCAGAAAAAGACACATCATTTTTTTAATAAAATAACTTTCCCCTTATTAAGTGTGCAGTACCAAAAACTAAAAATCTTTTATTTTATTTTTTTAAAAAAAGAACTTAATGATGGGAAGCTACAAAATGATGTGTCTTTTTCTGCACACTTAGATTTGTATAGAAAAATCTTAGCTTTTAACTGGATCCTATCAAGTCCATTATGAACTGGACAGGATCCTTATCCCCATTAAACGCGGTAAAGAAAAAAAAACTGTCTTTACAGTTTAAAACATCACAAACTACAACAAATGAAAAGAAAATCATCTTCGTCAACAATGTTCTCCTCTTTCTTTTTCTTTTTGTGCTTCTTGAGAAAAAAAAAAAAAAAAGAAGTTCTATTTAATTTGTACAATTTTTTTTCTCTCCAAACGTTTTTTAGTTTGTTTTGATTTCAATAATTTGTTTCTAGATTGTCCTTCTGTTCAAAATATTTCAAAAATCAAATTTGGTTCCATTTGTACAATTTTTTTTTTTTTTTTGGTAAAGTCCATATTCCCTCCTAAAACTACCATATAATTGACAATGTCTCCCCAAACTTTCAATTATGATAATGTCCGCCCTCAAACTACCAAAATATTGTCAATGTCTCCCTAAGGCTAACAAAAAGATTAAAATGCCCCCATATATTTCTCAGTAAGACAAAAATATCCCTATAAGCTCAAAAAAAAAAAAAATTAAAAAGAAAGATTTTTTTTTAAAAAATATTTTTTAAACGAAAATTATTTTTAAATGATTTTTTTAATGGAAATTTTTATTTAAAATAAGTTTTTTTCTTTTTTTTTTAGAAAATGAAAATTTTTATTTTCTTACATAGAAATTGTTATTTTTTTAAAAACAGAAATTTTTATTTAAAAAAGTTATAAAACAAAAAAAAAAAAATAATAAATTTTTATAAAAAAATTGAATTTTTTTTCTTTTTTTTTTCTTATACAAAGGATTTGTGTTTTAAATTTTTAATTTTCTACCCTTTGGATTTTTTTTTTAATTTTGGTTTTTAGTTTTATTTTTTTAAAAAGTTTTAGTATTCTTTTTACTGAGGTAGTTTCATCATTGAGGAAACATTGACAATATTTTGATAGTTTGGAAGAGACATTGTCATAATTGAAAGTTTGGGAAAGATATTGTTAATTTAGTGGTAGTTTGAGGGGGGTTTGTGGACTTTCTTCCTTTTCTCTTTTTTTCTTTTCCTTTTTTTTTCCCCAAACGTCTTTCAATTTGTTTTGATTTCATCGTCACCCTCATCAAACTATTTCAAAAATTAGATTTGATTCTGTTTGTACAATTTTTTTTTCTCACAAATGTTATTCAGTTATTTCAATATTTTTCAAATAAAAAAAATGTATAAACACATAATAACAAGAAAATCATATTTGCAATTCATTTAACTACAAATATATACACAAACTGTTCAAAAACAACGCCACTGAAACTATAGTAATATTTGTCTTGATTTTTTTTTTCTTGAAATTATCCTAATTTATCATGTTTGTAAATATAGAAAATATATAATATAATTTTTTTTGGAAAAAATTTCCAATACGTCTAGAGGTGTAGCTATTCGCAGTCCTCATGAATATGATTAAAGCACCCGACAAACCTTATAAAATTCGCTATATCTTGCAGTCTCTTAGAGCATCCATAGTAGACTCTTCAAATTTTCCTCCTCAAAATAATTTTTGTTATTTTGACAACCCACCTTTTTATAGCACACTTTTTAGCCTCTCTACTTTAACAATTCACTTTCACTATTTCATTTAAATATTATTTTTCAAAAATTTGTTTATTCTTTCTCTAACTTTTATATTTTTTTAATGTTTATATTTTCTTAATGGTCTATTTTATAAATATTTGTCTTATTCTAACGGTAATATTTTTTTAAAATTTGTAATTTTTTTAATGGTCATATTTTTTACTTTGTGTCTTATCTTAACAGTCAAATTTGTATAAGCTTACATGTAAATCAAAATTGTTGCATACAGCAAAGGCATTTCCCTCATCCATATAGGTGCCATTTGGCGTTAGCACCCTAATATTTGCAGGAGTTAATATCTTTGATGGTTGAGGTGCGAAGGCCATATTTTTGCTAGATACATGAATCCCTCACAATATATCCAAGGAAAATTGTTATGTGTATAAAGCATAGGATAACTTGTAGTGAGAGAGGGGGGGAAAAAAAACAAGACTTGCATAAAGAAAAAAAGAGAGAAAGAAAAAGAAAAAAAAGAGGAGAGAGAAAGTATAATTGTTTAAAGAGTAGAAAGTGAATAGTAATTGTTAAGTTTGAAAAAAATACAATTCACATTATTAAGTTTTTTGTTAAAATGAAGAGGCTGAAAAGTGGTGTTTTTAGTTCTTTTTGTTAAATGGACTCTTAGACTAACAAAAAAAAAAAAAAAAAAGTGTTTGAAGAGCTTACAGTGAGTGCTCTTAAAACGAATATTTTATGCCAAATTTGAATTTTTATGCAAAAATTTGAATATTTTATGCAAAAATCTACTATACTGCAGATGATTTTTTCCTAAAACATAATTGCTTGGTAACTGTTAATTGGATTCCATGCTTTAAAACATGGAAAAAATATAAAATGACCTCTTAAATTATCAGTCATTTGTAATTTAGCTTACAAAATTACTGACCCTTATAATTTGGCCCCCTCCGTTAGATGAAACCGTGAAAATAGAAAAAAAAAAAAAAACCCAAAATGACATCGTTTTGGGAATGCAAAGTTATTAAAATGTCATTGTTAGAATAAAAAATAAAATTAAAAAAACTCCCCTAAAACGGCATTGTTACACAATCGTCCAGGCGGAGTTGTTCTGCAGTCTTGCAACAAGCTGACGCTGTGTGGGGAAGGCAGCCCAGGGAGGTGTAGTGATCCTTCCGGTTAGATCAACACCAGTGGTCCTTCTCACCATGACCCAATCCTCGCCGAGAAAGAGATGTTTGCATTGGTGGGGAGGCCAGACTTCACCAGTGTTCCTTCCCAATACTCGTCAAGATCAGAAAATTTCAGGGAACATGTCAAGGGTCCTTCCCAAAACTAGTTGGTAGTTTTGTATCATCCCCGCGTTCAAGACCCAACCGAGAAAGAGGTGACAAGGTTTGATTTGGGAGTTGTGGGTATAGTTCTGGTGCCTCCGATGCTACCTATTCTTTTTTGTTGAGGGAAAGCAAACCGTTTTAGGGGGGGTTTAATTTTATTTTTTATTCTAACAATGACATTTTAATAACTCTGCATCTCAAAATGACATCGTTTTAAATTTTCCATCCATTTTTACAATTTCATCTAATGGAGGGGGTCAAATTATAAGAGGTTAGTAGTTCGAGAAGTTACTTTATACCAACTGAAACTTTGAAGGACTAAATTATAAATAACTGGTAATTTAAGAGGCCATTTTATATTTTTCCCTTAAAACATTGTATTCATCGTTTTGGATTTCATATATTGTGTCTTGAGATCATAGAAAGCACACTACAAATTAAAAAAAAAAAAAAAAATTGTAAGATTCAAAATAAGGGATATGGTAATAATTCTATTCCACCCAAAATAAGCACTTAACATACCAAATACTTTTCGCATTCAAAAGAATTGAAATTCAATATCACAATAGTCAACATAAACATCAAGAATACCAAACCATAAAATTTAAGAAATTTACCCTAGAAAAGTTCAAATAGAGAACAAAACAAATATGTTAAAAACCCTAGTGTGTGAGGAAAAGAGAAGTAAAAGCAATTTTAAATTTTAAGAATAAAAAAGCACAAAATTGGTCACTAAAAGCCACAAAAAACCACACAAGTCACATTTCACATTGGCAAAAGCTTAGTGTATCATCTTATAAGAGAAAGGTACCATATATAGTAACTATCTACGTAGACTTAAAAGACTTGCTAATAAGATTCATTAATAGTCCCCAAGAGGTAGCTCAATCAGCTATGACCACGCCTAATGAAGCAAATGTCATTAATTCGAATCCTCCTCACTCCTCTTGTGCAGACATGTCCAAAACAAAAAGAAAAAAGATTCACTAAATAAGCATCAGCATGTCAACATTCCAATGGGTATAACTATTTTGCTGTTTAGGGTTAGATGTTTACATATTTCCTTTTTTTGATTTGTTTAGGAGTATTACATATTTCCAAAAAACTCCTTAAACTCTCCATATGATGAGAAGAAGAAAATTCTTCTCATGCGACCCGTTTGCCTGCACAGAAACAGCCATCCACCACTAGGCCAATGTTAAAAATGCAAAAAGAATCTGATGAAGGACACAAGTGTTTGTGTGTGTATCTCCACATGGATCCATGAAGGGTAGAATATAGCGAGCAAAGAAAGAGGTAAGCTACCAGTTTGAACTACAAATTATTCACCATCCTTAGCCAACCACAGTTTGCGGCAATATAATTACTAGTGTTTTGTATTTTTGCAGTAAACATGGGACGTCAATATGGTATCCACTTTTTGAATAGAGGCTACGCAACCCTATTAGGCTAGGTTGTCTGTGTTTTTGATTTCTATTTTGAAGACAAACACATTAATAAATAACTCAAAAAACCGAACATAACCCCAAACACATTAGTCACAGCAAACATAACCAAACTTATTACTGCTATAATTGAAGTAAGAACATAGAAGACAAAATCAAACAAAGAGGCCAGGATCAAGAAACACTGGAATTCATATATTCATCAAGATTTAGCTCACGTACTTCTAGCTTGCTTGTGTGAGTGCGGTGCAAGCTTCCTTTCAAGTTCAATTGCGTCTATTCCAACAACCTTGTCCACCTCCTTGCCATTTTTTAGAAAGAAAAAGTAGGGAGCACTACAACTACAAATTTTTCATTCTTTAGTCACATCCTTCGCCTCCGCGTCATCAATGTCAACTTTCAAGAAAACAACTTTCAGGTACTTCTGAGCTAAGCTTGCATAAAGAGGAGAAATGAAATGGCAGGGATGAGCTTTATAGAAGTAGAGGACTGCCAGTCTAGATGTTATTGAAGCATCTTCCAATCGCTTCTTCAGTTCACTAAGCGAGTGAATACCAATAACTTGATCCCTTGTTGTAAACCAAAATTATGGTGAGATAAGCCACAGTGAATCGATTAACGCAACAAAAACAAAGTTGAGTGAATACCAATAACTTGATCCCTTGTTGTAAACCAAAATTATGGTGAGATAAGCCACAGTGAATCGATTAACGCAACAAAAACAAAGTTGTGAACAATTAAATAAATTAATCTCCTGTAAATATAATTCCTTCACCTTTATCTTTCTTATACTCCCCAACAAACAACACGGAGAATTTATCTTCAACAAGGGGGAATCTACCCCAACGCCCCAAGGTCTTATAGATCTTAGTGTGGCCTCCTCCATCAGCAAGAATATTCTTGGCCTCCTTTGAGGCCAATTTTATAATTTAAAGATGTTGTCAACTTTATATACTGCATGATGTATCTACTTATTGAGTATTCGACTCACGCTTTTATATATTTGTTTTATGATTTTAAAACAACCCAGATGAAGTTATGGATGGTTCTATAGGCCAAGGAAACTAGAGGAGGAAGTCTTTGTTGAGAAGTTGAATAGGGTTTTTATTTTTTATTTTTATTTTTATAAGTCAGTAGAATATAACAAAAGTGCAGAGGGGCGCAACTCTTAGTACACATGGAGTATACAAGGGGGCCTAGGAAGTTGAATAGGTGCACCTAGCACGTTGATGTTCCTCCAATATACTTTATTTGATTAGACTAAAGGTTTAAAGTTATATGAGATGAGTTGTAGTAACTGTATATGACGGTTTTAAGTTTAAATTATTATGAGATTTTAGTATTACTATATTCTTAGTCTCTAGAATTCTTATGACCTCAAGAGAAATGCGTAATATCACTTTCGTACGGGAAGGGGGTATTACACTAAGAGATCACCATTATTCAACATTAAAATTATTCCATAATGGCCGCAAAGAGCTAGCAGGTCTTTCTATTTATCTCTACACTCTGTAATAAGATAATAATACTCTACACAAATACCAAATCAAACCCTAAATAAAATGTCTAATGAAACAAAAGAAACAAGCACAATGGATAGGCCAAGTCATTAGCAAAAATCAGCTACACGTATTCCCCTATTTTGAGTTCTCGTATATTTAATCAAAACCAAAATCAAGCCCACGCTTTCAATTAAAGCTAGATCCTAAGATTCACAATCACATTACAATAATCACATGTGAGAGAGAAATAAATGTGCAACATTCATTAGGGCTCACAAATTATTGCAGATTTCACTGTGGATCTGCTCAAATTGAGGGCTCATTGGCAAGTCGCTCTCCTTTGTCGCCAAAGACTACCAAAATGATCATAGATTTACATTTCGCACTTAAGAGGAAAAAAAAAAAAAATCAAACAGAGATCATAGCATAGATAAAATGGTTTGTAGAAAATTCAAGTTCAAACTAAAACGGCAAAAACAAGGATTACTAATTATAAAAGAGGCTTTAAGTAAATTTACCTTAAAAGGTAACAAAGCCAATGGAGATGATATGGCCGATTGATTGGAGACTAAAATTTTTTATGTGAATCTAGAAAAAAAAAAGTAGAATAAAACATATAAATAATACTTTTATTTATGATAGAATAAAAAAAAAAGATCATTATACATGAGAGTTGCTAAAGATGGTCTAATGCTAGGAAACAACAAAAATCCAAATCCAAATAGCACAAACACAATTTGAACTCAACCACTAACGAATAATTATAAGAGAAAATAATAATAAAGAAACCCAACCCTGTAAGAGCGAATATTTAATACAGATGATTTTTTATGATTGATATTGTTTTAATACTTACATTAAAAATTCAACAAGAACAGAAAATATTCGATTTTCTGTATCAAAATTAGTCCATATCAAGATATCATAGTTCACATGGACCAAGAGGACGACTCATCTACAACTAAGATATCAAACCAGTCATGTGGGAAAGAATCAAGCCAAGCAAGGAAAGTGGAAGCTGATAAGTCAAGAATCGAACAATTCATTCGTAGAAGAAAATTCACTTACAAATAGAAACAAATTGCAGTTATCAAGCCACACGCAAGTCAATGCGCTATGACAATATAATTAAGAAATGAGTTACTTAACAGGAGTTAAGTAACTCACAAATAGAAACAAATTGCAGTTATCAAGCCACACACAAGTCAATGCGCTATGACAAAGATAATAAAGTGCGTGCCATTGCAATGCAATATGTCCATGAATGTTCCCTTCTTTTAAACCTGCCCAGTGCATCGTTGGTTATATTAACAGGCTCAAAAACACCATGATAGTGTACCATCACCATCACCATGACATAAACCAAAACTAAATCATATAGGGTGTCAAACATATCCAAGTCAAAGAAGAAGGCTAGCTATAAAATGACATAGAAATCAATTATTAACAACAGAAACAAGGACCCAGATGAGAAACTCAAAATTCCCAACAAAATAAATGTGAATAGAGGAATTGCCAATAAAAACAAAGAAGCATACACCAATTTATTTAGATTGCAAACCTCCATCCCTCATAACATGCATCAAAAAAAAAAAAAAGCATCAAAAAAACATAAAAAACATAACAAAAAATTTGCGATGTTCAGAACCTTATCTGCATACCCCAGCAAATCAAAACCAAAACAAAATTGAAATACAAAAAGAAGAAACTTGATCTCTGGAGAACAAAAAAAGTTTCACATATGTTTTATACTTAACAGTATATAACACAAAACGAACCATTCTAGCTGAATCATATCTCATTGTTCTTCTCCTCTATCGGTTAATCTCTTTCAAACTAAGCTTGAGCCGAACAAGGGATAACTGTGGGGAAAGAGTAGTAATTAACAACTCCACAAAGTATGGAATTGAAAAAAATTCCACCATAAAGTCTAAAAAACTAATCAAGGGAATCAAAAACCCAAAGACCAAAATCAACGAGACAATAAATTACTCAGAAACAGAGGCCAAAAATTGAAATATTAAGCAAGAAAAAACGTGAACAATGGAGAAAAAAAGTAAACTTTTCTTAAACACCCAGTCGATACCAATAATAACCGTCCAACAGCAAGCAATCATAACCTCCAAACCTTTATAAATCAACTAAATTTAAACTACAACGTAAATCCCCATATAAAACCTAAATTTACATCTCAAATCAGAACAATTAAAGGGGAAAATTCCTTACATAGTCTCGAGCTTTCTTCCTCCTGTCCACACTGGTTTCCCCCTCATCCGTCGATCGGTGGCTAGAGCTGCTACGGGATGGCACCAGCAGCCATCAACACCTCAGACTCGAAAACTCTATCTCTCAGCTCTCTCTATTGGACTCGTGTTCTCTGCGCCCGAGTCTCTTTCTCTTTCTCTCTCTCTCTCTCTCTCACTCGGCATGGCTGATCAGAAGAAAGGGGAGAGGAAGAAGAAATAAAGGAAGATGAAGGACAACAGAAAAAACAAAAATCGAGAGTGAGATTCTAGAAGCTAGTGCGGATTTTGGATGAAAAGACAAACCAAACCGAAACAAAATCATTTATTACTCAACAGTTGAATGGATCAGTCAAATAAGAAAGGGTAGAAATGTAAAATTGCTGGACTGGTGCAGGTGGCGTGTGATATATATTTTTTTTTGAGGAGTGATATAAATACAAAATATAAGAGGGTTTTTTTCATTATTTGCTAGCGCGACTGCGGTGGCTAGGGTTTCCGCGGGAGAGAGAGAGAGAGAGAGATGCGTACGGCTAGGGTTTACGGGATAGAGCGAGAGAGAGAGATGGGTATGGTGGTGGAGAGGAGTGAGGAGGAGGAGGAGGAGAAGGAGAAGAAAAAGGGTCGGCCGTCTCTTTTAGATGTTCGAAAACAACAACAAAAGCGAACTCATTCCACTTCTACTTGCCCTAACCCCGACGACGAGGAGCTGGACAGCGACGACAGCGTCAGCGACGACAGCGCCACCGACGACAGCGTCACCGACGAGAGCGAGATCGAGAGG
This sequence comes from Carpinus viminea, assembly GCA_013348765.1. NCBI lineage: Eukaryota > Viridiplantae > Streptophyta > Magnoliopsida > Fagales > Betulaceae > Carpinus > Carpinus viminea. Next base: position 68,256,191 of record CP054667.1, read on the forward strand.
GAGATCGAGGCTTACAGGAGGAACGGGAGACACAGAGGTTTAACCGACGAAGAACGAGTTCGCTACCGGGAACAAGTTTGTATGAGTGATGTAAGTAAAATTAATTTGCTTTGTCTACTACGCCTATATATATATATATATATATATACACACACACTCATACATATGCTTTAACACACCTTTTTTTTGATGAATAAGAAATTCCATTAAGAACAAGAACAAACCGAACAACAATTGGACACCTTATACAAGCCTTTCCAAAAGGCAGAAACCACAACCTCTCAGAGGTTTAAAACCAGTCAATCAAACTAGAAAAAAGCACTAAGCTTAGACAGCTTGAATTCAACAAAGATACAAGCAAACAGAAACCAAAGAATTTTCTTCAAAAGCTGCTCTTCAGTAGTTGGCTGACCAGAGTGTTTTAACTCATTTCTTGTGCACCATAAATGGTAAACTACAGCACCTAAAACCAGACGGCAAAGAATACCTTTAAGGGAGTTCTTCTCCCATTGCCTGATGCCATTCTGCAGAATCTCCCCCCAGAGAACAAAAGGCTTGCCCATTCTACATCGAAGCATACAAAAATTCCATATACGATAGCTAAAACTGCATTCAAAGAACATATGCTCCCTGATCTCCATTTGGTTATGACAGAATAGACAATTTACGTCACCATTATAACCCCAGCTAATCAACTGATCCCCTGTAATGAGTCTGTTCTGCATTGCTAACCATAAAATGAAGGCATGTTTGGGGATGGCATGAGGAAACCATACCAATTTCCACCAGCCTTCTCCTCCCTGAGAAGCTCCCAGGTTTCTGAGCTCACATAGGCCCCTGTCTTAGAAGTAGTCCAGAAAGACCTATCATGAGAACCAAAGCTGATCTCAGGCAGTCTAGTTTGTATCTCAACTAGTGCATCAGATCTAGCTGGTCTCCAAACCCATTCACCATTGAGGATGACAGAAGAGAGTTTAGCATCCAGATTACTCTGAGCATCATAGGCAGCCTTATACCCAAAGACCTCAAACAAAATACCAGAAGGGTGCCATGAATCCATCCAAAGATTAATATTTTCCCCATTACCAGCCTCAAACTTTACAAGATTCTTAGCAATATCCCTCAATTTCAGAATCTTTCTCCAACTCCAAGAACAGTTTGGAGGAATACTAACCCTCCAAAAGCTCCTCCCTTTCAACAAGTTTTCCCTCACCCAGGCTACCCAAATAGAACCAGACCTAGCAAAAAGACTCCAAACATGTCTTAGCATAGCAGTCTGGTTCCAAACTTCCAATCTCTTCAGCCCCAAGCCTCCTTCCTTCTTAGGAAAACATAGATCATGACAAGACGCCTTTGACTTTGCAGTCCCTTCAGACTTTCCATTCCAAAGGAACCTGTTAAATCTCTGTTAAATAGCCTTAATAATCCTCTTAGGAAGGATAAAGATACCAGTCCAATAAATCTGCAGACTATACAGAACAGAAGACAACAATTGAAGTCTTCCTGCATATGCTTTAACACACTGTTCGTTGTTATAGGGCTTTGATGTTGCTCCCATGCCTCCTGGTGTCTTGGTTATGGGCGGTTTAATTCAACCACTCGATATATGCAAAAAGAATGGATCTGCATACTGCACATGCAAAATGATTTCGCAGCGCGCAATCGACCAAATCCACAAGCGCAGAGAACGAAGAACTGTCAAGGTTGGTGTTTCTTCTTTCTTTTTCTCTTATTATATATGCCGAAATATTCAGTTATTGCTTTGACAATAATTATATATATTTTCATGGTGATCTTGTGTGTAGCCTCAAACTCCACTGAAGTTTGTGAAGGTATTGAAAGCAATGGATGAGTTTGTTGATGATGGCCTTAGGTATTATGTAACTTTTGAGGCAAAGGATGTTGGTGATGGAGGCCAGACTAAGATATTTCAAGCCTTGGCTCGCTGGAGAAGGTTCCACATAGGTACTTCTAATTTCTCCTTGTTGACTGTCAGGGAGCATAAGGGTGAGAAAGGTAAAAGGAATTTGTGTATTGAATTACATTTATTTGCAGAAAACTATTGATTTATGAAAATATAATAACTGGTAATTTTGGTTTACGAAAACAGGGGATCGAGTTATTGTTATTCACTCTGCAAGTGAACTGGAAAAGCAGTTGGAGGAAGCTTCAAGGACATCTCGCCTGGCAATCCTGTTCTTCTCTAAAGCTCGTCCTTGCCGTTACATTTCTCCTCTTTATGCAAGTTTAGCCGTGAAGTACCTGAAAGTTGTTTTCTTGAAAGTTCACATTGAGGAGGGCCCCATTGCCAAGAGCATGGCTCTTGACCGGGGGATTCGTAAGTTTCCGACCTTTCTCTTTTACAAAAGTGGCAAGGAGGTGGACAAGGTTGTTGGAGTAGACGCAATTGGACTTAAAAGGAAGATTCCACTGCACTCACGCAAGCAAGCTAGACGTAAGGAAGCTAAATCTTTATCAAAATATGAATTCTAGTGTTTCTTGCTCCTGCCTTCTGACTTCATTTATTACAAAAGTGGCAAGTACGAGCTTTGCAGTATTAATTTATGAAAACATAATAACTGGTAATTTTGGTTTATGAAAACAGGGGATCGAGTTATTGTTATTCACTCTGCAAGTGAACTGGAAAAGTGGTTGGAGGAAGCTTCAAGGACATCTTGCCTGGCAATCCTGTTCTTCTCTAAAGCTCGTCCTTGCCGTTACATTTCTCCTCTTTATGCAAGTTTAGCCGTGAAGTACCCAAATGTTGTTTTCTTGAAAGTTCACATTGAGAAGGGCCCTAATGCCGAGAGCTTGGCTCTTGACCGAGGGATTCATAAGTTTCCAACCTTTCTCTTTTACAAAAGTGGCAAGGAGGTGGACAAGGTTGTTGGAGTAGACCCAATTGAACTTAAAAGGAAGATTCCACTGCACTCATGCAAGCAAGCTAGACGTAAGGAAGCTAAATCTTTATCAGAATATGAATTCTAGTGTTTCTTGCTCCTGCCTTCTGTCCTATCTTCTTCTTCTTTTGGTATCCAAGGCATGCTGAGTGGGGTTTTGGCATATGCATAGGGCTTGGGACCTATATTGACATCCCATGTTTAGAGCAAAAATACGAAACCCACTAGTAATTATATTGCGGCAAACCGTGGTTGGCCAAGGAGTGAGAACAATTTGGAGTTCAAACTTGGTAGAGCTTACCTCTTTTCTTTGCCTCATAACCATCACTCGCATATAGTAATATTGTACTCCGTGTATCCATGTGGAGGTAGACGCACACAAACACTTGTGTCTTCTTTCGTATTCTTTTTTATTCTTTGAAAAGTTACTCCTTAGTCCCAAAAGTGTTGATGAAACAAGTGAATAGGTGATGAGGCAAAACATCTTATCAAGCATGAAATTCTTTTGGCATTTTAACATTTTGACTGTTTCGATGCAGGCAAATGGGTCCTATGAGAAGATATTTCAGCAGCGACATGCATATGGAGAGCTTAAGGAGTTTTTTGAAATATGTAATACCCCTAAGTTTGCTACTTATCAGGAAAGAAGGAAATATGTAATTATCTAAGCCTAGAAAGAAATAGTTGTACTAGTTTTTACTTGGTCATTGGAATGTTGACCTACTAATGCTTATTTAGTGAAACTTATTAGGAAATCCTTTAAACTTATGTGTGGCTAGTTGCTATACTATCTGCTACCTTTCTCTTATAAGATGATGCCTTGCCAACGTGAATTGTGACTCGTGGGGGGTGGAACTTGATTGGAAAATTAAATTGTAACACGTACTCTGTGCTTTTTGTGGCTTTTAGTGACTAATTTAGTGCTTTTTAGTTGTCTAAAAATAAATTTGCTTTTACTTGTTCCACGTCTCTTGCAGTCTCAAATTTTGCATTCGGAGCTCTCTTTGCTCTGTCAGATATGCAATATATACCTTTGATGATTTTTCTGTCGTGCTCTCTGGTTTAGGGAGCTAGTAGGAACATATTCGTATTCCATGCCCAAATCGCATAATCAAAATGTAGGAATAAGTTGATTTTTGACTTGTATGTTACAATTCTGTTTAGTAATGGAAAATTTTTGGGATATTATAATGATTTTTGAAAATTTTCGCCTCCCATTTTTTTGTGAAATTGTTTATATTAGTGATTAATTAATAATATGTTCTGGATGTTGTTCTTGATCATTTCTATACTCTTCAACAAGGTAATTTGTGTGTGATTGATTATGCGAAAAAAGGAAAAAGGAATTATTTTTAAAGTATGGAATAGTTAAAAGTGAATGTATGGGAGTATTATTTGAATTTTTATGAGATCTTTAAAAAAAAAAAAAGAAAGGAGTGAAGAAAGCCTATATTTGTAAGTTGAAAAAGAAGGTTCACAAATAGCTTGATTATTTTTTCTCACATAATTTCATCCAATAAGCGCACACATTAACTTGTACAATTTAATTTCAAGGGGAAAGCCACCGTTTGAATTGTACAAGCAATGGCAGTATCAAGTCAACAACTCATGATCAAATCATTATCACTACTCATTAGCTCCACCAAGTGTTAAGAAGATAAAACACTACTAGCTGGATATTCTAGTCTAAGCAATGGATGAGTTTGTTGATGGCTGTAGGCATTATGTAACTTTTGAGGCCAAGGATGTTGGTGATGGAGGCCAGACTAAGATATTTCAAGCCTTGGCTCGTACGCAAGCAAACGCATGCTAAATCTTGATCAGAATATGAAAATCTAGTATTTCTTGCTCCTATTTGCTATCTTTCGTTTTCTTTTTTATTCTTTGTAAAGTGGCTCTAGTCCCAAAAGTAATGTACGTATGATGATGAAACAAGTGTTTTATTCTTTGAAAAGTGACTCTAGTCCCAAAAGTAGTGTACGTATGATGATGAAACAAGTGAATAGATTCTGAGGCAAAACATCTTGTCATCCTTCATGATCTAGATTCTTCTAGCATTTTAACAATGATCGACCTATTGGTGGCTGGATGACTGTTTCGATGCCGGCAAACGAGTCGTATATATGAGAAGATTTTTTAGCAGCAGCGACATGCATATAGAGAGTTTAAGGAGTACTTTTTTGAAATATGTAATAATACCCCTAAGTTAGCTAGCTACTCATCAGGAAAAAAAAAAATGAAATATGTAATTATCTAAGCCTATAAAGAAATAGTTGTACAATTCTTTACTTCGTCATTGGAACGTACGTCGACCCACTAATACTTATTTAGTGAATCTTATTAGGAAATCCAAAATCCTGCCTTTGTGTTACGGGTCTATGACCCAGTAATAATATGATTTAGTCCATTAGAATTAAGGTGTGTCCTCATAGACCCGGTGATAATATGGTTTAGTCCATTAGAATTAAGGTGTGTCCAGATGAGCAAAACCTTAATTCTAATGGACTAAACCATATTATCATTGGGTCATAGACCCGTAACACTTTGACAGTAGGTCAATGTGGCCCAAGTGGGAAATTATATATATATGGTAAACGGGGCTATATACATTGATCATATAATGTGATGTTCGTTAACGGGATTATATGACCAGGCTATTGACACGTCTTAAGAAGCACATTTTATTATGTGATGTTCGTTAAAGTTGCATGTGCAAGCTTAATGTTATGTATAGAGACCAATTTAATTCAATTCTACTAAGATATGTCCAGATGGAATTAGGGCTTTTATAAATGTGGTTTAGGTCTCCACTTTAAACCCTAGCTAGCATTCAGGTGCACGTGCTCATCCCATGATATCCTAAATAATTTTTCAAGAAAATATTTGATGTTGAAAACATTTTACTTTGAAATAAACAAATCTTAATTTCTTCTAAACACAATTAAGTTCAACTAACTAACTCGATCATTCATGTCAAAAAAAAAAAAACCTCGATTATTAATTTTATTTTTTATTTTTTAAAAACTAACCAACTCAATCTCAATGTAAAATTAGGCATGTAGTTTTCTTTTTGTTATTCAAATAATGGTAATTAAAATACAGAGTTTAAAGAATGGGTAATAATTAATGAATCTTGAACTTAATTATTTCAATTATTTTCCAACAAATATATATATATATATATATTTTAAGATGAAAGTCGACGTCAAATAATTTATAAATTTGGAGAAGGTGTTTGCATTTTTTTTTTTTTTTTTGGACATATCTACACAAGAGGGAGAAGATAATTCAAATTAATAATCTCAACTTTATTAAACTTGGTTCTAACCAATTGAGCTATTTATTAGGAACAATGCCAAAAACTCCACAAAAACGATGGCAAAACGGAAACAATGATATATATATGAGTAATGCTTGGGAGAAGCAAATCGTGCGTCTTTTGTCCGCACTAAATGACGTGTCCTAGGTTAATCCAACTGGGGTTAACCAATTAATTTTTTTTTATAAAAAAAAAAAAAAAACTTGAAAGCAGCGTGAATCAGGTTTATTTTCATTTTCCCTCTCCTCCTTCCTCCTCGCTCTTCACACGCCGCTCTCTCTCTCCCCTCAATCTTTCGCCTCCGCCCATCACCACCACTTTCGGCACCGAGCGCCACCATTGGCGACGTCACCCACCGAACTCCACCGGTGGACCGCCACCGACAACACCCACCATCCAAGAACCAGCCGGCTGAACGCCACCCACGGCACCAAATCACTGCCGCCACCACCAAGCACTGATGCAGACCACCATCCAGTGCCTCCGCTCACCACCAACAGTGCCGGTACCCACCATTTCACCTCCCCCCATTTTCCCTAAAATTTTCCCACGCTCCTTTCTCTAGGCGACACCCACTGAACGACACCACCACCGGTTAGTTCTGTCCTCCACCACCGCGCGATTCCCACCGAGTTGAAGAAGGTATGTATACATGATTATATATGAAGATTAGATTTTTCTTTATTTGTGATTTAATTGCCTAAATGGGTTTGCTTTGGTTTTTGTTTTGATTTGGGTTTGGATTTGTTTGTTTATCTACAATTGGTAGTTGTTTTGTTTGATTTCTCAAATGGGTAAGAATTTTAGGGCTTTTAAGTTATGATTTTGAATTGAAATTTGATTTGGGAGCATCTGGAAAGTTGATTTTTTTTCCTTCATAGATTGGTCATCTGTTTGGCTTGGAAACTTTGTTGTTATTTTGCTTTGATTTTAATGTTGGCAGGTTTTGCCTAATTGATTATACGCACACCTGCTTGTTCCTGTTTTATATATATATGCACACACCTGCTTGATTAAATGCCCAAGAGAATTGTTGATTTTAATGTCTGTGTGTTCATATACTATTAGATTTGGGGTTTTTGTTACAATAGCAACTTAAAAAGGTCCGTTCGTATTTGATCAAAGGGTGTTTACATAACACCGTGTTTCACGAGTGTTATGTAAACATGGTGTTCAAAGTTCCTTTTATTTTTCAGCTTTTGAGAATGTGTTGCACCGGCAATAGATTGGCTGAGCTTATGTTCTCTTATGCTCTAGGCACTATCACTCTATCAGTTTACTTGTATGATCTCCATGTTGTGTTTGCTATGAATTAATTTCTTGTTCTGAAGGTTCCTTTTGATTGAGGGTAGTGCTAGGGTTTTGGAATTAATTGGTTTCATTAGTTTAGGTACAGAGTTGTATTAATAAGTTAATAACTTGCCACTGTGTTGGTGTAGTGGCCGCTATTGTTGTGACAAATGGGACACAATTAGTGTCTCAAATCACTTTACATGGCTTGCTTTTTTATGAAAATGCTGCTAAGATAAGCATGATCTTGTTGGGTGCGTCCGATGACTTTGTACGTGGTACCAATTTCCAGAGAATTGATCAATAATTGTCAAATTTTGTGTTAAAGTTTAGAGCTTTCACTCTATTTTGTTTTCTAGGCTGTTTTGCTTGGATTTACTGTTTTATTTTTGGTTACTTTTCTAGTCAGTTTCATGTTTTAATTTGCAAAGAATCATATTTATTGCCTCTTCAGGTTTTTACAAGTTTACTCCTTTTTCATCTCTATAATATTTTCTAGCATCTCTCTCTGTATGCGTGCCTCTAGCAATTCAAATCTTTTTAACTTTAATTTTGTAAAACGCAAGAGGAAGCTATACATGAATGATTTTTTGTTACTATATTTAAATTTACAAGATTATATCCTCACCTTCTTACTATTTTGGTATAGGTTTCCTTGAATCTTACTGCAGCCAGTTAGATCATCCTAAAGGTCTTGTTCTTATGGTAAGAAAAATGAATGCTATTCTTCTTGAGATCTCTCCTAGTGGTTATCCTCAGACTTTTCTTCCTCTTCTTGCTCTTACACCATTGGTACCCTTTACAAATGTTATTGTCCCAAAATTAACAGGTCGATTTATCTATAGTTTTTGTAAAATCTTTATTTACCATTCCATTCTTAAAGCCATTTGGATTGAGAATTTCACTTACATTTTCTGCTTGATGATCTCTCTCTCTCTCTCTTCCATTAGAAGGCTTTGTATGTTAAACTTCTCTGCTGCTGAAAGCTTGATGGGTATAATTGCAATAGATTGCTGGTCCGCTTTTGCACCATTTCTGGCTAATGTAATTTGTTGTCCGCAGTTGGAAGCCACTCTTGCAATTCTCATTGGTCGGTCAAGTAAAGAAACCAATGTGCTTGCAATTCTCAGCTGTCAAAATACCTGCACTTCCAGCAGCAGCATCTGCTCAGAGTGGTAAGTATGCCTGTTATTTATTTTTCCTTTTCACCTAATGTGAATTAGATTTGTGCAATCCTCAATTGTGGATAATGAGAACAGATGCTTAGTTCCATAGTTTTACTTGCCAAGAATGGTAGTTGTCTTAATTGAGGTAGTTGTGTCATACAAAAAAGAAAAATTGCCTATAAGCCAAATTGGTCCCATCAAGTTGGTCATGAAGTATCTTTGTCCTTCCACCTTAATCTTCATGAAAAGAACATGAAGTAGAATGACACTGGCAGAGTTTGCTTTATTGCAAAGCTTGATTGTCAACAGTTTTTGTTAAGAGTAAGCTTTAGCCTAGATTGAGAAACAGAATCCCTCAGTCACCCACTTTCTTTATCCTAATAAAACACAAAGAACTTAGTGTTATTGAAAACCACACTTTGTGCATCCCAAGTTCACTATAACCTGTTGCTTTGCATTGACCTGATGCTCGCTTGCTTTGCAGGACTTTGTAACGATGATGTCATGCATTTTCTGCTCTTTGCTTCCTCAATGGTCCTTATAATCCTCTTATAATTTGAAGAAGTTTTCCCATGGACATTGCACCTTGCCAGTCCTTGAAGAGCAAAGGATAACTAGATGAATGTTATGTCCAAGAAGGACCATCTTCATCCAATCTGTGCCCTCTCAATAGAAGGCAATTGTGTATTGGGTTTTGGGTAATTTAAGACCTGTTTCTAGTCATTGATTCTTGATTTTTCCTCGTTGTAATAAAATTTTGTATAGGAAATTAGAAATGTGAGGAAATTGATGTTGTAATTATCAATATTGAGATTGCTATGTAAATTTAGGTTGTAGGAGGAAAAAGCTCTGTTGTTGTAACTAGTTTGTAAAACATGGCCAATGCCTAAATTGTTATTTTTTATGTGCATGTGAAAATCATATTATTATGATTTTAATCTGCGAAACAACAAATATTATCATGCTAGTCTTTGAGTATGTGATTAGGGACAGAAACTTAGAAACGATTAGGCTAGAGTGTTGTGCAAGTCAAACATGTAAATTATGTATTAGGTTAGGCATAATCGGTGAATGCATTTTGCCCTATCCACCCTTCACAATTCACGTCCCGAATGAAGCATTACCATTTGGTCTCACGGTCTCACCAACCCCTCATTACAGTAACACCCTTATCATTTTCCAAACAAAAAAGCACTCATAATAGCTTCATACATTAGGGGAAAAAACCAAACATATAATATATAACATGTTTGCTCACATATCACAGAGATCAAACATTAAATAAGAAAAAAAAAATAAAACATCCAAATTTAGGATGTATAGCACTCATCCTAAATTACATATAATTTCATTCAAAATCATAAAAGATGATGATCCCCATTCTAGCCCCCGCCATCACCATATTTCAATGAGACGCTTATCTTGATACACCTTGAGACAAATAAAAGGAGAGTTATAAAAAAAATGAGAACCATTTGATTAAAAGAAACAAATGATACTAACATAGGCTCGTGGTCTTGGCCTCATGAACGCCTGCAACTTCAACTTCAACTTATTGGCAAGCACGCATTCTGCAAAAAACATGCAAATTCAAAACTGTACACTAAAATCAAATCAAATCAAGAACTAATTCACATGAATTCCCCATATATTTTCCCAAGTTTTGCTCAATTTTCCATTTTGTTAGATAATATGACTAACTAAATAACATAATCGATGAACAATAACTAAATTATGAACACATAACAAGAATTTAACTGTGACTAACTACTCACCGAATAACATAATCGATGGAACTGGAACAAGATTTCAAAGACCATTAAAAATAAGATCCCAAAATTTCAATAAAAAATTTTAATATAGCATTATAGCATGCATAAAATCTGAGTACCTTTCCCAAAGTTATGAAACTAACAAAAAAAACACAAATCCAAATTAGATAAAGACAATAGAAAAGACCTAGTAACCACCCTTAAGATCATTGACAACATCGTAGTCTTCAATGTTGCATCTTCCACCATAAAAGCCCAGTTTAGGGCCTCAAGCTGCCTTTTTGTGCTAGTGACCTCACCTTTGGCCTTCTCTGCAACCTTCAGTTCATCATTCTTCAGTTTCCTCATACGGTAATCCTTAGTGCACCTTGAAGGTTGCACATGCTCCACACGCACATGAATTCTCTTACTGATCACTCGATTACTGACCTGCAATGACATCCAAATTATTTGAAAATTTTGCCTTCAGTTGAAGACATCAAGAATACTGTAAACAACATTCATTACAAACCATCACAAAGTGGTTGAAAGGCCATCAACATATAATTATCTAATGCTCCATGGAGAAATGAAAGAGATAAAAGTATTACAGTTGGCCTATTTGTATTGTGTAATTTGTGTCAAAAGAAGAAGTGGATTCAACGGGACACATGTTGCAATTAAGACTAGCATTGTTCGACGGCACAGATTCAATCCCTAAAAAACAAAGGATAAGAGCAAAATCATCAAAAACATCAACAACAAATGCACGAACATGTAAAATATTAATAATAAAACCCAAAATTGTAAACAGAAGATGAACCAAACATCTTCTGTTTCCAAGCCAAACAGATAGCCCCAAAATCATCCAAAAAAGAAAAAAAATCAAATCATTTCAAAATCAGAACTTAACAGCCCCAAAATTCTTAACCATTTTCGAAATCAAACAAAACAACCACCAATTGTAGATAAACAAACAAATCCAAACCCAAACCAAAACAAAAACCAAAGCAAACCCATATAGGCAATTAAATCAGAAATAAAGAAAATCTAATCTTCATATATAATCATGTATACATACCTTCTTCAACTCAGTGGGAATCACGCGGTGGTGGCAGGCGGAACTGGCCGGTGGCGGTGTCATTCAGTGGGTGTCGCCTAGAGAATCGCGCGGTGGGAAAATTTTAGGGAAATTGGAGGGAAGTGAAATGGGTGGAGGTGGCTGTCCAAGCTTGTGCTGTGGTGGGTGGTTGTCGCTGATGCGTTCGATGTCGGTGGTGGGCGAAGACGGAAGGTGTGGGTATTGCAGAAGGTGAGAGAGAAAGAGTAGCGTTTGGGGAGAGAAGCACCAGATGGTGGGTGCCGGTACTGTTGGTGGTGAGCGGAGGCACTGGATGGTGGTCGGCATCAGTGCTTGGTGGTGGCGGCAGTGATCTGGTCTCGTGGGTGGCGTTCGGCGTCGGTTCTTGGATGGTGGGCGTTGTCGGTGTAGTCCGCTGGTGGAGTTTGGCGGGTGATGTCGCTGATGGTGGCGGAGGCGAAAGATTGAGGGGAGAGAGATAGTGGCGTGTGAAGAGAGCAGAGTGAGGAGGAAGGAGGAGAGGGAAAATGAAAATGAAATATGACTGGAGACTCACGCGGGCTTTCAAGTTTTTTTTTTTTTTTAAAAAAATTTAATGGGTTAACCCAGAACACGTCATTTAGTGCGGACTGAAGATATACGATTTGCTTCTCCTAAGGGACAACGGCAAGGAGCTCTCACCCACCCACTTGAAAGGGGTTGCAGTACACGCGCTGAAGAAGGACGTGGACCACCAGCGCTTCCTTCCTTTCCAATCTTTCCGCGAACCTGCACGTGTCAATCCGTCAAGTTGAGCTGGCTCCTCATCCACGTGGCGCATTCCCATCGGTCCAAACCAGTTCCTTAATATCCCATCTCAGCCGTCTGTGTGATCCAACACAAGCCGACATCACCACTGTATGACCGTTCGTTGAAGTTAAAAGACTTCACAAAGAGAGAGAGAGAGAAAGAGAGAGAGAGAGACTCTTCTCTGCAGGTACGCGTATTTTCTTCTTTTCATTTCACTTTTTATTGTAGATTTTCTTGCTTTTTTCCTTTTGGTTTCAGCTAATTAAAGCTTTATTTACTGTTGGTTGAATCTTGTTTGTTGCTGATTTGTTTTCTCAATGTTGTTTTTACTGTGTTGAATGGTGGTTTCGCTGTATAACTGTCATTTGAGCTCCGTCTCTCTAGGGTTTAAGTTCATGGGATTGGTTTTAATTATGGGTTTGCTTTCTTTCTTTCTTTAAATTTGTTTTGTTTTCCTCTGCTTGAAATTTGTCAACTTTGACGGACTTTGGTGTTTGTAAATCACTTGGTTGACTTTGATTTCCGTGTGCTTTAAACTTGAAAATTTGGGTGTTTTTTGACATGGGTACTTGGATTCTTGCTTTGCAATAAGTTGGTATGCTGTTTCTAGGTTTTTATTTTTATTTTATTTTCCTATTTTTCTTTTAGTCTTCGGATTTCACAATTTATTTATTTATTTTTTCCCCTTGTAAGCAGAGTTGGTGCAGCGGTTACTCATAAATATTGCATCTTATTTGCATCTTTCAATTTTACTTTATAATGGATGAATACTATTGTCTGCTATACGTCAACCTAGTCAAGCTCAAATTGATGAGTCAATTGGCAATGAATTCTGAAGTTAAAGGCTTTTTGAATATATTTTGGGTCTTCTCTTTTGAGTTAGGTGATTTGAATAATTTCTCTTTTGAGGAACAGTCATCTGTTTTATTAAAAAAAATAAAATAAAAACTGTGACACTAGTCGTAGACAATCAGTTTAGGATGCACAGCAACACACATTTATTGGAGTTGGTATTGGTGACCAGAGTGGTCATGGTCTTGAAAGAGGCAATTCTCGCCTTGATGGTGGAGGTGGTGCTGTGGCGTTTAGATGTGAGCTTTGGCCTGGAATCATTTCTTTTATGTTAAAAAAGTCATTTAAAGAGCCTTCCTGATAAACCTGTCTTTCATTCATTAAAGTTTTGGAATAAAAAAGTGCCATTTCCAAAACTTAATGGTGTTTATGTCAGCTATTCTTATTGTAGGTCATGATGTTTAGCTCTGAAAATATGTTAATTGAGAGATTACTCTAAAGCTTAAGGTTAAAGAGAAAAATGTTATTTATTAATTAAATTATTGTTTCAATAGAAAGTATCATCTCTAATTCACTCCTACTTGGCTAATATACACGAAGTGGGAAATGTGATTTCATTTGGTTTCCACCCATGAGGGAGTTTTAGTAAACTTTTCCCCAAAAGGGCAATCTACTGCATGGATGGCAGCCTTGGTAGGGGTGGACACCGCTCAGAATTTCTGGTATTCCAGAAACTGACCCATGTGTCAGATTTGAAATCTGAATTCTGATAACCGAGCTTGCTTGCTTTTTTCTGTTGGAATTCGGGTATTCCATGTCGGGGTTAGGTATTCCCGAAACCTGAGAGAGAGTTAGAGAGAACATGTGAGTGATTCAGAGAGAGAGAGAAACCTAAGAGCTTGAAATCAAAGCTTGCTGACCGATGGGACTCTACGTCTGGGTCTTATTTCATCTCAAGCTCAGATTGGGAAGAGTTCCCTTGAACTACAGATCAATCATAATAAACAATACAAGAAAAGAAATGGATTCTCCTATTGGTGAGAAAGGCAAAAGGGGGGTGGAGGGTAGGGAATAGGAAGAGGAAAATAATGGTGTCACTAGTCACTAATTAGGCCAGCTGGAGATCAGGGTGGCATAGAGGGAAGAAGAATGAAGACGAGGGAAGAAGAGGGCCAAGCTGTGTGGAAGAGTAGAAGGTAGAAGAAAGTTAGAGAAGAAAAGGCTGAACTTAACGGTGTGAGATTTGTGAAGTGAATCACTTTAGGGGTTTTTCGGTTGAGAGAAAAATAAGTAAGAAGTGAAAATTTAAAAATTTAATTAGGTTCCAGGTGGAGATCAGGGTGGGTCGGAAACCTCAAATTTTAAAAAGTCATTACTGAATTGTGACCTGCCCCAGTCTGAATTTCTTAAACTTATATTGCCACAATGTTTAAATCATACAGTACCCGGAGTTTCAGCTTGGATCGAGGCAGATTATTGGGGAGGAGTCGAGTCCAGGCAGGTAATGCCCTCCCTTATGCCTTGGAACACATTCTTACAACAGACAATCAAGTAAAAGGGGAACCTATGATTGTTAGTTGATGTTATATGTGTAGATGGGATGGAGATATGGTTGCTCACTTGCTATTACATTATCTGGTAGCTTGATGCTTTTGGACATTGGTCTTCTCCTTCTTTGTGGGGGCTAGGGGGTCATGCCAAACTCAGTTATAGAGATGTTTACAACTCGAAGAAGCATTATTGGAAGTGGAGATTTGTTGTGCTTAGAGAGTAGCACCCCTTTCCCAATTTGGTGTGTATTGCAGCTTGGAATAATAGGAAAGCTTGAAATCAATTTTTGGAATGCTAAATATGGACTCCTCAGGGCACCAATTTAGTTAGGCATTCTGACTGGCTAACATGTTCTTTGACTTGATTAGTAATGGGTTTGGGTGTGATAATTGTGGTGATTAATTTATGCTGCTAGAGATAAATTTTATGGATGCTTTGCCTTGCTTCCCTTGCTTTCTTTGTGAATAATCTTACGTAAATTATTTATCTGCAAGCTAATTTGCTTATATATTGTTGACTGAAGTTCTTAGAAATGCCAATTCTTTTAACAGAAATTTTTATTTATTTATACTGCATCACAAAATTCTGATCAAAACGCTGATCCTTTAACAGATTTTTCAGTGCTTGTATACTGTATCACATAATTCCCATTTTTTCTATTGGTTGCTTCACACCTGTCTGTTTTTTTTTTTTTTTTTTGGTTCTTGACTTGTCTTTATTGTTTACATGATACAGTCCTGCTGCCAGTTTGATTGTTTAGAGGGTGCTGTTTCCCATTGATTTTCCCAAATCAAGTTTGCAGTACATATCTGAAGTACAGGTCAAATGCCCTCATTAAAAATGAAGACCAAATTGAGCATGGGCTGTTTCAAAGAAAAAAATGGTCTTCATTCATGTCAAAAGTCAAGTAAAATTTCCAAAAAATCATGCTCATATGTCAGGATTTCTGAACACACTGCTGAATTTGACACATGTATTCATGAATGCCAGGATGGTAAGCAACTACTCCAAGAAAGGACAATGTTCTCAAATAAGCTGTTATGTACTTAATATCAAGGTTTTTTAAGTTCTTTAACATTGCCTTTCCGTATTTAGATATATTGGGGTAGGTCTAGTTTGAACTATATGATAAACTAGTATAGTCCATTCATTGATTCACCAAGTGTGGGCCACGTATCACATGGCATCAGGAGATTGTTTCGAAGTGGGCCATGTATATTTGTCATACTGTTATTAGAGTTGCATATTTTTATTTTTCACCAACATAAAATATAATATAGCACAATGTTAGTGTCTCATATTGTTTGAAGATCGTAGTTCTAACCCTTAATCTTTTTAGTTTATTAGATTTGACCTTTATTTTTATCTATTCAAAATTCATGAAGTTTCCACATAATTGTTCTGCTTTGAATTTTAAAGAGATAAATATGAATCCTGTCAATTCTTAAAACACAAGTTAAAGAGAAAGATTTGTTTAGAAGGATAAAAGAGCTCACAAAGTACTAAGTTGTTAAAGGAAAAAAATGTGGCTTTGGAATGTCCTCTTAGTTTCCACTATATTCATTTTCATTGCCAATATATTTGTCTATCATTTTGAAGAAAAGAAGTGAATTTACTTTTTGAATAAGTTGTAGAATGATTATAATTGACTGTGTGACGTTTCTCTGTTTCTTTTTGTATCCGTCCAATTATACAAACAGTGAGTAGTATCATTTACATGTGTTATGGGCTGACTTGTTTGGTAGTTTTGTAATTAGGGATGCTCATTTAAGTTCATCTGAAGTTCTTATTTTAAATGCCCCTTATCTTTGTTATAGTTTCTTTAAACACACAAGTGTCCATGAAGAACATTGAAAGTGATGGAGTCATTGACCGTGAAGAATTTCTGGATGAAGAAAATTCTCAGTTTCAGAACCAGCCATCATTTTTTGTTGATTCTGCAACCATTGGGAGAATGGTAAAATGTTTATTTCAAGAGAACAGACCTTATTTCTGCAGTTTGTCTTTTAGGATACCCTGACAGTAGTTACTAAATTTGCGTAAGATAAATTAATCACCTTTACTAGAATTTAACATTGTTTTTGGCCCCTTTTAAACATTGGCATGGAGTTAATACATGTGGAGTTGTAAGGTGAATGTTCATTCATAAGTGTCTCTCGTATTTATCTGCTAGTATATAAGTTTGTGACATCCTTTTATATGATAGTTATATGTTTGTGTCTTATGAATTCCATTTTATTTTATTCTTTTTTGTTTTTTTATGAATGGTTTGGTTATTCAATAAGGACTCCTTTAATCTTAATTTCAGTTTCTCCTATTTTTTTTTTCTGATATGCAATAAATCTATCTTTTTAATGCGGAGGTGGTTTAAGTACAAGATTAAGGTTCTTCTTTATCAAAATTCAAGAACTTGCATTTTTGGGTCAGTTTCTATCATTTTCCTTTGTGCTTAGCTTTCATAATTTCCTTGTTCTCTTTTCTTCTTCTAGTTAGGTGTTTCTTGTATGCTTCTTGTATACTCGAGTTGTGTCTTTTGCTTTTATTGATATTTTGAGTAGTTATTAAAAAAATCGTTTTATGTACATACCATTGGGAAAGTAGTCAACACACACACACACATAACTCATTCACCATTTTCTAGCAACATAAGATTTTTGGGTAAGTTGAAGTTTATCATGGTATCAAGTAGGTGTCTTAAGTTCAAATCCTATCTATACACAATACCTCACATTTAAGTTAAATATTTTACGTATTAGGCTTTACTCATTAAGGAGAGGTCTAAGTTACATGTAAGAGGAAGTATTAGATTATTGATTAAGTGATTTAATTTGTCATTTTCTATTTGCTTAAACTTTTGATGTAAGTGCAGTTTATTGCTCATTTTTATGTTATTTTTATTTTGACTGTTTTGAAGTTACGAATATGCTTGAAAATTCTCTTATTGGCTATGGTTTTTCCCTTTTATTTATTTGTGTAAAATCTTTTTTTTTTTTTTTTTGATAAGTCAGTAGAATTTATATCAAAAAGCGCAAATTTAAAGGGGGTGCTACCCAATTATACAAAAAGTATAACTAAGAGCGCCTAAATGCACTCAAAGAAGACCCAAGCTCACTAAGAGCACCCACAAAATGCACCTAAATGCACCCTACAAACAACCCACAAATTCAAACCATACAACCCCTGCAAACCCAACAAAACCCCTACAAACCCCACAAAAACTACCCAAACACCTCATAACCCAAACCCTGAAAATTTCACTCGCCCAGCCTCAACAGATCCCTAGGCTTGCCGCAATAGAAAGAGCCCAATTTCTAACCACATTCTCCCTATTTTCGTCCCGTATCCCTGCAAGCTTTGCCTTCAACTTCAGGAGCTCCACAAAATATATTGGAGGAGGAGCAACCTCGTTCTTCCTCCGTGTTCCCTCCTCAAAACAATCAATAACGGCGAGCAAGTCATGGTTCTGAGTACCATCCCTCAACCACCCAAGAAACCAAGCCTGAGTTTCAGTCAGACCATGGACCAAAAGCTGAGCCTTGGGAACAGGCAAAACAGTGGCAGAAGACACAGACCCTTCGTTGACTTCAACTATACTAGGAATCTCCGGCAGAACCAAGACCAGAGCAGTCTGGGTGAGCTCCGGTGACAGCAACACGGCCTGAGTGGGATCCATCGGGATCTGACTCACTTCAACCCCCTCTGTCAACGTCAGGCGCGTCTCCGGCACTATCTGAGACGCTGGCGGACTCTAGGCGACCTCCAGCACCAAGGCGAACTCCGGCGACGTCTTCTCCGGTAAATCAGCAACCTCCGTCGCAGTCAGGATCGTCCCCGGCACGATCTGAGTAGAGCCCATCGGTCCCAGGCTCTCTTCAACCCCCTCCGTCGAGGACCAAGGCGAACCCACCGGGATCGGGTTCAAGCTCGTCGCCGGCACTATCTGGGTGCAACCCAACAAGACAAAGTCCCCGACGATCGTCTCCGGCGACGACCTGTTCAACGCATCCTTACACGGAACCGGAACCGGAACCAAAGCTGGATCCATCTCCGGTGCGACCTCTTCTGACTCCAAAGGTATCTCCCCTGAATAGCACAGCTCAGAAGACCCAGACGGACCTACCGAGGCTGGCGCCGTCTTCGACGCCTTCTCCGATGTCTTCTCACTTACCTCCGGCCCATATAAGACCTCTTCTGACTCCTCCTGCCCCAAATCTGGATCCACAGCCCCATTACCAGCCTTGGGCTTAGCCAATAATTTGGGCCTTAATACCAACCCACTAGCCTTCCGCTTATACTTATTTCTCCCAATAAGAAGCTTAGGCTTCAGGCCCAACCGAGACAAGACCTAGACCATTCTTCTCCTTGTATCCCTGGTAGCTTTGATCTTCAAACCCAACCCAAAGAAAAGAATCCGATCCACCTCAGTCCTCAACTTGGCTAAGAACTCCATAGCCAGCTCCTCAGCACCTCCGTCGTCCTGCTCACCACCCATCAAATCCAGCTCCCAATATAGAAGCCAAACCTCCACGCCAGGCGACTTCATACCTCCCAAGGGCGTGGCAAGCACTTCTGCAAAGGAAGGTTGGCTACCTTCCTCTCCGGCACAAGCAACTGTCGGCAGAACCTTCGCATTGAGGTGCGCTGTCAATGAATGGGAATCGCCGCCAGCCCCAGCTAGCCACCATGGCCCTCGTGAGCTTGATTACCCCTTTCCACCATCCTCAACAAATACCGCCTCTAAAAGCTCCCACTGCTTTCTACCCATTCGGACCTTTAAGACTCTTACCTCATCATAGAGTGATCTAGCAAAGTCCTCTCTCTTCTGGGTCTCGCACGCCTCTTCCACCGTGTCTGCTAACTAGACCGAGGCCTTGACCCCCAACAAGATAAACCCGTTGAAACCTTTGCGCCTCTCCTCCAATCGGAGCATCGGCTTGCTCGAGACCACCGAAAAGGAAAAGGACTTTGCTTCCACAGAGAAACGATGCTCCATCGAACATTGTACGAGCGCCTCCTACGAACTAGAGAGTAGCTTCTAGCGGTGCGCGTCCATACGCGCCACCGCTAGAAGACAGAACCCTAACTTCAGCCCAAAAAAAAGTGAGATAGTGCTAAAGCCTAGCCGGAGAAGAGGAGAGAGAGATGTGGAGGAAGACGAGATGAAGCCAACGATCTCACATCGACGCCAGAGGCATCGAAGACCAGAGACTCGTTTGAAAAAATTTGAATTTTGAAAAAGACTCGAGGAGAGAGAAAGGTTTTGAGAGTGTTTTTGTATTCAATTACAAATATTTTATCCAGACTTTGGGGTGTGGTGAATTTGATAATATCCACGTTGCCAATTTTCTTCTTAAAAAAGATCTAGTATTTCATATGGAAGCCAAGCCACAAGTGTGGAGGAGTTATTTTTATTGGAAAACATGGAAATCATTGCGAGATATAGCCATGAATGGCTAGGAGGCCAGTATTTCTTAACTATCTGTGAACCTCATTGTGATGATTGGAGATGGAACTTTTCCTTATTTTAAGTTTTCTTTTGATCTAAAGACATTTGAAAATGAATTTAAAATTATATTTTGTAATTTTTTTTAATTTTTTTTTAAATTTTTTTTATGTATATAGTGATCCAGATAACTAACATTAAATATATGTTTCCTTGTTTTACATTTTGTTATGAATATTCTCCTCATTGTTCTTCTATTGTCATCTTATGTTGTGTTGTATTCTTCTTCATCTATTTCTGCAGTAATGTAACAATAATGGTTTGGTAATATGCAGGATTCTGCCCACAATTCAAACATTGAGACGATTTTTTCTCCTGCTTTGGAGCCCATTGACAGCCATACTGAACCAAAAGCTGATGATGATGCAGGTATGACTTGCAATTCTGTTGGTTGAACACTTTCTTTTATTTTTCTTTGTAAGTAATGCATTTCATTAAATGCAGAGGCACAACCCTTGTACACATTAAGTATAGAAGAAAACCCATTTAATGAGAAGTTGAACACTTAATATCAATCTAGCATGTTTCCCATCCTTCATAAGTGGATGGTCATGACGTTCTTATAAGTTTGCTGGTGAAACCCATACCAGAATTGAATAATAGTTTCTTTTCACTTGTCTAGTATTTGTTTATTTTACAAATAAGAATAATAATATACCATGGATGTGTTGCTGAAAGTAGGACATTTAAAAAAGAAGAAGAAGAAAGAAACAGATGCAAATGTTCTTTTGACTGCCAGTATTAGTATTACCATATATTTGCTTCATGCATGTGGACCAAGTTCTACCAATTTCTGGTCACTACATATATATTTTTTATTTTCCTTAGTGCAAGAGAATTCTTTATTGACGAATGTGACCATATAAAATTTGATTCTTCAAAAATGTTGTTGGATTGAAGGGGAGGATATGGGATGTGTTTTTGCAGCTTTTCAAAATCCTGACTCCCAAGTATAAAATGAATTATTGTTTTTCACTACTTTTGACTGCTAGAACAAGTAAAGATATATTTTTCAAGCTTAAACAAAATTCTGGCAGTCTACATGCTTTGTCTGGAAACCCCAAGTTGCCTTTGGAAAAGAAATCATAAAATTATGCATTTCATCTGCTGTTTACATACCTTGAATATGTCAAATTAGCAACTTCTACATTTGCTTGAGATTATCAGATCAACCTTTTCTTAATTTGCTTTAGGGAACAACAAAGATCCTGACATGCCAGGGTTGGGAGCTGATGAGAGTGACGATAACAGAAGCTCATCTGACTACCAAAGTTGTGATGTATCAGATTTCTACATATCTGATATGATTGTTGCTAGCTTACCCTACAATGGAAATGCATTTGATGATGATAGTAGTGGGGCGAATTGCTTTCCTGATTATAAATGTGCTGAGCCTAGTTTGTTGTTTGATGTGGCTGAGCAATATATGATGCTGCCCTTCCTTGAAGATACTGTCAAAACCAGCGATATCAACCATGCCAAATCATGTGAAGAAGCCATATGTTCTGATAATACTAGCTTGTACCTAGCAATTGATCAAATGAGACCCTGCAACCAGGAATTTGATGCTAACTCTGATTCAGATCAGGGAGAGTGCTTTGATCCACAGGTGTTTATAAGAAATTTACTGGAACTCTCAGATGTGGTATCAAACTTTCAGCCCACTATATTGCCAGAGGAAACTCAGAACAGGAAACATGTAACACTAGTACTTGATTTGGATGGTATGGAAATTGAATCATACATATTTGTCCCATTCTTATGTTATCTTGCTTTCGTTTAATGTGATATTTCAATATTTCCGGTATATAGTATGAACCTTGATTAATTTGGATCTATTGGTCCAATTCATATGCTAGTACTGACACCATCTTGTCAACATCATTTGGTATGATCAAATATTTCTTAAATTATATAGGATTAGTGCTTAATGAAACTCATTTATACTATTGTTATAGGATTCCTCCTTTAGATGGTCATTTATGGTTATTAAAAGATGAAAATAAAATTTAAAGGCTAATGAAAGTGAACATAATGAAATTTGGTCCCAGATTTGGCTTTGAGGATCTAACTGATCTCACTGGTCTCAGTTACGTTATCTGGGATGGTAGCCATTGTTGACCATCAAGCTTCGATGGCTCAAGTTTCAGATGCAGTGTACATGTCACTGTTGTGTGGACCATGTTTATTCAAGTGACTTCGCATTTATTTCCAACATAAATTTAGTTGACTGTTCAGCCTAATAAGTTGAAAACCTCTGAGTTCATGTAGAACTTGAGAGTTTATTGGGAAAATATTTGTAGAAAGCAAGCATAAAGTTATGTATCATTTATACATCTAGATGTGTATGTATAGATGATTTTGGAAAATATTGGAATGTATTGAGAATTTTTTTGAGTGTTTAATTTAATTAATTTTTTTTTCCCCCCTTGGTTAAAGACTAACAAGTTGCTTTTCGGAACCAATATGGGATAAATATTTAAAGAAGTTCTTGATATTATGAAAGAGTTATGTTAAGAGAACTGAATAATAGTGGCCTCTGTTTTGACACACCCTTAATTTGTGGTTCAACTTGGGATATGAGTAGTTCTATAATATTTAAAGAAGTTCTTGATATGAGAGTAATTCTTACTTTAATATTTGTTTAGCATAGTTATAGTGTCATTTCTTTTGATTTTCTTATAAGTGATTGTTATTGATTCTTGGTCAACCTGATTTCTTATTTGCAGAAACCCTTGTCCACTCTACATTGGAACACCATGATGATGCGGACTTCACCTTCAGTGTTTTCTTCAACATGAAGGAGCACACTGTATATGTAAAACAGAGGCCTTATCTTCATATGTTCTTGGAGAAAGTTGCGGCGATGTTTGAAGTAGTTATTTTTACTGCAAGCCAAAGCATTTATGCAGAACAACTTCTTGATATACTGGATCCAGATGGGAAGCTTATATCTGGGGGTTTACCGTGAATCATGCATTTTGCTGATGGTAGTTACACAAAAGATTTGACTGTTTTAGGTGTTGATCTTGCAAAAGTTGCCATAATTGATAATTCTCCTCAGGTACATCACCTGCCCATTTTGTCATGTTAATTTGACCCTTGGCTAGCTCCCTCTTTTTTGTTAATTTTCTTGATCTGTTATTGAAACTTTATTTTTGAGGTGTTCTGAGCAACTCAGATTATATTGGGATACCAACTTAGGTTTAGTTGGACGGTGCATTCCTTAACTATGAAGGTGGGAATTTCTTTAAAGATAGCAGAAAGAGAGAGAAAAAGGGGGGGGGGGGGGGGTGGAGCAAAGGGAAGTAAAACTTATGTGGATCTGATTCCATGGTTTAACAAGTAATACCTGGATTTTAGTTGGATGGAAATGTGTATATTTAGGCAGGAAATTCATATTAGAATTGAGTAGTATATCAGGTTAAAATGTAGGAAGGTAAAGGTTTCTGGCCAGCATAGCCTGAGGTTAAGATAACTCCAAAAGGAAGATAGAGAAACTGAATAATGTCATTGATGTGCTTAATATTGACATGAGAAGTCAGTGTCTGTATCATCTGCTTAGTATTCCATGAGAACATAATAGTGTCTATATTATCCAAAATGAAAGGGTTAGCAGAAAGTGAAAAAACAAAAAACAAAAGAAGTTGTCTCTATCCTTATTCTTGTTTTGATCATTTCAGGTTTTCCGGTTGCAATTCAATAATGGGATTCCTATAAAGAGTTGGTTTGATGATCCATCAGACTCTGCACTAATTTCCTTACTTCCCTTCTTAGAGACCCTGGTTGATGCTGATGATGTCCGTCCGATAATTGCCAAGAGATTCGGTAACAAGGAATAAGAGCCTTTTTTTTTTTCTCCTCATTAGCTTGAATATAGCAGCTTCTTGTCCCTCCAGTCTATTTTAAAGAAAAATTTGGGTTCTAGTTTAAGTGCTCAATACCATTTCCCTCTTTGAGCTCTTGAGATTATTAGCTATACAATGAACTATTGCTTGTCTAATTGTTGGTTCAGCTCTTGGTGCTTCTCCCTTCATTTTCTCTTCTCAGTTGACAACTCTATGGAGTGCTTTGTCTAATTTTGTTGTAAGGTAGTATAGAGATTTTCACTTAAATATTTAAAATGTACAGTTCAAGTTGCTATTATTTTGTAAGGAGGTGTATATAAATTGTTATCATACTTATCCAAAAAAAAAATTGTTATCATATTATGAAATGTAATTCTTGCAGACTGTTGCTTTCTTTCCTATCTTGTGACCTGAATGTGCATACTTGTAGTAAGAAGTTGAAACTTTGGCCTTTGAAATCTCCAGCAATGATGTTATCCTTTCTACTTGCCTCATCACTTCTGTGATATTGTTTGAGGTTTTTCGTTAATTCATTGTTCATGTTCACAAATGATTAGTAAGTACATTTGGCAAGATTATTATCTTTTCCTTCACTGACACTTGAAATGTACAGTGGATACAAAAGGAAATGCTTAAAACATAAATTCTTTGAGAATAGGTGGTAGCAGGTAGTAATCACAATGAAATTTCTTTTAGAAGCTAGTTATCAAAACAAGAATATCCCGGAAAGTGGTGCTAAGATCAGAATAATTGGTGCTGTTTCAAATGTCAGAGGAAAATATAATAGAAGTTCAAATTCGAACATAAACAATAGTAATTAAAAACTACAAAAGACAATCAAAGCCCAGTATGAGTCCAGGAGATTGGAAGGACTGTCTTCATGATTCATGACTCTTAAAATTTCTTTCCAGGCACGTGGAAAGGTAAGTTTTGCTTTCATCTACTTTGGTGACATTATATTTTCAAATGACTCAGAAGCCACTCTTCAATGGCTTTTGTTGGGATTCAGGTCCCACCAGGTTGGGATGGGTGTTGTAAACCTCAATAAATTTTTACCAGCTTTTCTAGGGTTCCCCCTTTTTTGTGCTTCTGTAATTAATTCTCTTACTTATCCCAGAGAAAAAAATAAATAAATAAGAAATAAGAAAAAACTTTGATAAGGTTTTGAAGACCTGTTAGGCATTGATACCTTTGTTTTCTTTTTTCTTTTAAAATTTTTGTTTTTTTGACCTTTTAACCTGATTCACTAGTTCCTATGCTGTTGTTCAATAGTTATCTTCTCTTTTCCATGCTCTGTGCATGAATTTGATTTTTTGGTTTCCTTCTTATTGAAATGTACTCTGTTATGTTACGGTTTTGCTCATATTTTCAAAACTGTTCTTAGCTTTCAATCTGAATTTCATCCTTGTTAGTATTACTCCAGTTCTCTCTAGCTTGCAGTTGGACGTTTGTTTTCACGTAGGATATTGATGCAGAGTGATTTTGAATTAATTGCATAGCTGGAGAGTTGGGAGGTAGAGTTCAAAGAGACGGACTTTATGGGCAAATTAGGCTGGTTGTAACCTATATGATGATATATACTCTTTTAACCCGTTTCTGTGTCTTCTACATAAGTTGCAAGTTAGTGATTCCGTGTGCTAATTCCTTGATATAATACACATATAACAATATGTAGACACATCTGGACTGCCCTTAAAGAGTTTTAATAGATATTTGAAGATATATTTTATTTCAGTAATTGAATTGAATACTTGGAGTTAGAATAAAGGCTTAGTTCAGTTAATTAGATTGAAAAGATCAAACTAGGCAAATGGGTTAGACATAGAGAGGAAACTATTTCTTATTAAGAAGGTCTGGGTTTGAGATATTATGCTAGTAGAGATTAAATGTATGCTCCCCTCTGACCTTGTGTTCTCAACAAGTAATTTTACCTTGTTAGTGAAAACCCTCATGTGGCTGCATGTGCTGGATTATAAGTTTCTACTGTTGGATCGGGTGAAATTACTGCTATGAATTTGAATTAGAAACTTATGTTATGATACATGGGCAAATGAATGAATCTATGTTTGAATTGATGATCAAGAATCATATGGATGGGAGCAGCTCTTGAGTTAACGAATCCGTTGAGAGACCATCGAGCAGATTGTGAAGGGAAACATGGTCTGAACTGCTCATCTACTACACTGAAGAATTATTGGAGAGAAAAGATGATGAGCTATATGGGTGTATAAATTAGCTGATTGTCGCCTGTTTGTCATGATCTTCTACCTGAATCTAATAATCTATTACACTTTCACAATTTTGTATACCCTTTTCTGCAGGTCATTGGAAGACTAATAGAATATCTGCTAATGCGAAAAATAGTAGGTACGTGGAGTTCTTTTGCTTACCTTTATCACAAGTTTGTAGGTATAGGTATGTAACTTACAATGCATTTTTCTGATCATTTTTTGTTTTGATTTTTTTGCTTTGAATATCTTAAGCAACATTGAGAAAGTTACTTGTGTAATCTCATTTGGAGATAATCAGTTGTTATCATTTATTACAACTTTTGTATAGTTTTATTTTCTTGTCATTTCTTGTTTGGTACTAACCAATGGCTATTCCTATGTAATATAACACATAGTGGGTTGTGTATATATATAGAGACTAGAGTATCCAGCTAGTAGTGTTTTATCTTCTAACACTTGGTGGAGCTAATGATAGTGATTTGATCATGATTTTGTTGACTTGATGCTCCCATTGCTTGTACAATTCAAATGGTGGCTTTCCCCTTTGAAATTAAATTGTACAAGTTAGTGGGTCGTGTATATATATATATATGTGTGTGCGCGCGCTTATTGGATGAAATTATGCAGGGGAAAATAATATTTCCTTTCATCGATTCCTCTCTTTCATGCATGAATACCATTTGCATGAATCAGGTTTTTGCCCAGTTAATCTAAATGGCGATGGCATTTCAACCTGTCAATTGAGTTAATTTGATATGAATTCAGTGCAATTAATGCAAAAATGATGTGATTTAATAACATTAAAATGAAAGAAAGCAGACCCAATTTCTATGGACAAACAAACCGGATCTTCTCTTCCCTCTTCATATTCGGGAGGGGAAATTTTCTTTGAAAATCCATTTTCCTTTTTTTTTTTTCTTCTTTTTAATTTTTTGTTGATCCATTCAAGAATACATGAACACCGACTACTTTGATATGAAGTCGGTATTTATTAGCATTGAGAACGGGGCAGGAAATCAATTTGATTTTGACATAAAAAAAAGTTTAAAAATTATTTAAGATATCAAGGGATGTGTACGTGCAAGTGAATGCTAGGGTTTAAAGTGGAGACTTAAACCACATTTATAAAAGCCCTAATTCCATCTTGACACATTGTAATAGAATTGAATTAAGTGAGCATTTAAATTGGTATCTACGCATAAAATTAAGTTCGCACAACTTTAATGAACATCACATAATAAAATGTGTTTCTCAAGATGTGTCAATAGCCTGGTCATTATTTTCATATTGATCATATTTAGGGCTTGTTTGAGATTGCGTTTGAGGGATCTAAAAGTGTTTTTAACATTTAAAAAGTCTATTTGAATAAAAAAGTATTCGTTTTAGTAAAAAATATTAAAAGTGCAGGATCAAAAGCTTAAAATGATCAAAACAACACTTTTGATAAAGACTTAAAAATGAAGCTTTTGCTAAAAAAATATTTTTTTTACTTAAAAGCTCTATGTCTCAAATAGGTTCATAATAAACCATATTTGGCTAATTATATGATCTATGTATATATATAGGCACATTTACCAAAAAAAAAAGGGGGGGGGGGGAAACTTCAGGGAACCCCCATGAACTTCCACCCGTTTTGAAATAACCCATAAACTTAAAAAACTCTCAATTTGCACCCCTGAACTTTCAATTGTTTTCAATTTGGACCAATCCGTACAAATTTAAGGCACAAAATTTTTAAAAAAGACCAAAATATTCCTGATTTTTATTTTTAAAAAAAATTAAAAAAATATCTTGAAGTTGAAATTTTATACAAAAGTCACCATTTAAAATTCACTATTTAAAATTTTAACTTCCAATTTTTTTTGATTTTTTTAAAAATAAAAAATCAAGGGTATTTTGATCTTTTAAAATTTTAATATAATTTGTAATGATAGGTCCAAATTGAAAGCAATTGAAAGTTCAAGTGTAAATTAAGAGTTTTGAAGTTTATGAAGTTATTTCAAAGCAGTGAAGTTCAAGAGGTTGTAAGTTTCCAAAAAAAAAAATCTTATAATAGTAAATTCACTTGGGCCACATTGACCACTGATGCGTATTTAGTGAATATTATTTGCAAGTCCTTTAAGTAGACTAGCTATGGCCATTCGGCCCACTAATATTTTTTCCTTGTTGTGCTGATCTATTGGCCTCCTCACGCGATTACTAGTTTTTGTTTTATTTTTGGGATTTTTTTTTTTTTTAAAAAAAAAAATCAATTATAGAAACACATGTTATTTTCTTAGGGCATTGACGTAAATTTTTGGAAAAAATTTGGATGGAGATACTACCTTTGTTTTTAGCCATAAATAAGATATCATTACACAGGATTCAAATGTATTTAACTCTTAAAATTATAGCATTGTGATTTTTCCTCATAAAAGAAACACTTCAAGTTCTTAGAGAGATGATTTAGATACAATTTATTTGAGTTTACATATACCCCTTTGAAAGCTCCAAAATTTGAAAATGATGGCATATTTGACTAAAGATAAAGAGAAAACTAAACAATCAATTTCATGGAGAGGAACCAGCTAGGCAAAACAAAAGGACAAAATGGTGTTAAAAATTTGAATAATTTAATGGAAACTGAAGTCGAAAAACAAAAGAGGTAAAAGAAAAGAATTACACTAATAAAAATAATAATAAAATAAAAAGAATTACGATTTTGGTTATATTCTGCTTTTAGCCTTGAGTTCTCCTCTCACGGTAGGGTGTCAACGGTCAGTTTCGTTTTGACCAAAAGCAACGGAATCGAGCTGGTATCCGGTTCCTTGTTTTGAAGCTGGAACCGGGCTGGGGACTCGGTAAAACCAGGGTCGATTCAGGCAGTCAGTTGTACCTTTGGTAACCGGTTTTTTTTTAAAGTTACTTTTGGGCTTATTTTAGGTATTGGGCCTAAAATAAGCCTTTTTCTTCATAAATCGGCTATTTTAATCATTATCCGCCTATCAAACAATGAACTTTGACATATCTAAAGAGTAAAAGGGATTATAAATCACTTTGAAAGATCACAGGATGTGCTTAAAAGAATGCAACTCACAAAAAGAGCTGCATTCTCATAATGCAGCTCACAGGATAACATAAGATACACTAAGTCACAAAAGAGGAAGGCAATCTCGAGACAGGTCGAGGCTAGGTTGAGGTCGGTTTGAATTGACAATTAATCACCCATAAAGAAGAGGAAGAAAACCTGCACTGTTTAAGTTTCTAGCCTATATATATATATATATATAATTATTATATATTATATTCAAAGATCATTCATAAATTTGTGTTGGGCGATGGCGTAGACATGAGGATGAAAAGGCTAGAAACTGTGTTGTAAAACTAAAATGTAAAGCCCTAACTAAATTTTATATATATAAATATATATATAACCCGGTTCCCGGTAACCCGATAAAAACCGGGTACCGGAACCGGATACCCGGTTTTTGGTTTTTCTAAACCAGAATCGGAACCGGGACCTCGGTTTCCCGGTTTTCCGGTTCCCCGATTTTTTTTGACACCCCTACTCTACGGCCATCCTCATACGAATCCTAACCCGATGCCAACAAAAGTTCTTTGTTCTTAGTGCTTGTCGATTTGTAGTGGCCACCCCATCGGCCGGATTTTTAGTTTTTTTTTTTTTAATTTTTTTAAAATTAATTATATGACACGTGTCAATTTTTTATTGGTGGTGACATAGCGTCAGCTTAAATTTTTGATGGATTTTAACAAATGCACTATCTCCATCTTTATGAAAATCATATGTACTAATGTGCCTCCTATGATAAAATGAAAATCCTAGAAAAAAGTGGAGAGTTTAAACCTCATGGAGGCAATAATTAAAAAAAATAAAAATTTTGTTTTTAATTAAAAAGGTTTAAAAATCGTTTTTTTTTATAAAAAATTTTGTTTACAAAATAAATAAAAGCAATGCATCAGATTCACGATATGCTGAGGTATTATGTTACATTTGAGGCCAAGAATGGAGTAGACGAGACTAAGATCTATCAAACCTTGGCACGTTGTGGAGTAGATTCCCTTGTTGAAGATAAGTTCTCCTTGTTGATTGTCAGGAGTATAAGAAAGATAAAGGTGAAGCGATTAATTACATTAAAAAGAGATTAATTTAATTTAATTTAATTGATTTATGAAATCATAATTTTGGTTGGTTTATCAAATCTATCAAATCCTCACGAAGGAGGATAAGATGTTTTGGCCCATAACCTATTCACTTGTTTCATCATCATACTCTTTTAGGACTAGGAAGTCACTTTTCAAAGAATGAAGAAAACAAAAGATAGTAGACTAGAATTCATGAAAGCCAGAGGGAAAATTACTTATTTTAATTATCAATCTAGTTAAAACGCAATTCTGGATTTTATTGCTGCTTCGGTTGACTAAAATGTAACTTTTTAGTCAAAATGTAATTAAAATGAAGCAATTAATTACATTAAAAAGAGATTAATTTTATTTAATTGTTCACAACTTTCTTTGTTTTTGCTTCGTTAATCGATTCACTGTGGCTCATCTTACCAATTGCCATAATTTAGGTTTATGAAAACAGGGGATCAAGTTATTGGTATTCACTCTGTTAGCGAGCTGGAAACGCAGTTGAATGCCGCTTCAACGACATGTCGCCGGGCAATCCTCTACTTCTATAAAGCTCGTCCTTGCCATTTCATATCTCCTTTTTATGCAAGCTTAGCTCAGCAGTACCCGAAAGTTGTTTTCTTGAAAGTTGACATTGAGGAGGCGAAGGCGGAGGACGTGACTGACGAATGGAAAATTCGTAGGGCTCCCTACTTTTTTCTTTCTAAAAAATGGCAAGCAGGTGGACAAGGTTGTTGGAATAGACGCAGATGAACTTGAAACGAAGGTTAAACTGCACTCACGACTATATTGATCGAGGATTAATTGGGCTGTTAAATATGTGTTTAGTAGTGCAGGATATTTTTGTGATCTTTGGAAACAAATAAATGATATTAGGCAGAAGATTCTTTTGCAAGTCAAATGGGAACTCTATAAGAATAGGAAAAAAAAAAGAAAAAGTAGAAACTATCAAAGACGTTACAAGTGGTATCAAAGCCATTTGATTCCATTTTCAAAACCTTCGATTCTATTAGATGTGGGCTTAGAAAATAATGCACTAGAGAAGGTCAAGGCGGCAGCAAGGAATCCTGATTTTGATGAGTATGATGCTTCAGATTAGATAGAGAAGGAATCCCTGATTTTTGGCAAGTGGTAAAAAATATAGGACCACTTGTAACAGATCTAATAATCTGTATTTGAAATGAAATTGAACTGCTACAACTGGAAATTGGAATAAAGAAACTGAAATTGTATTAACAAAATAGGCATTCGAGGTGTCTGGAGAACTCCTTCTACCAAAATAAACAGATTACAACTTGAATGCCTAATATATTTCTTGGGTCCTTTCTATAAAGACCCTTACAACTACTAATCAAAACCATAATCCCACGGATCATACCGACTATAATATGGTAAGACCCATTACAACTCAAAAGTCAAAAGCCCACTAGCCTACCAAGGCCAAAAGCCCATTAACCTAATACACCCATTACATTGAACACCGACTATTTTGATGTGAAATCAATGTTTATTAGCATTGAGAATGGGGCAGGAAATCAATTTGATTTTGACAAACAAAAGTAAAAAAATTATTTAGGATATCATGCGATGTGCACGTGCAAGTGAATGCTAGCTAGCTAGGGTTTAAAGTGGAGACCTAAACCACATTTATAAAAGCCCTAATTCCATTTAGACACATCTTAATAGAATTGAATTAAATTGGTCTCTATACATAAAATTAAGCTCGCACATGCAACTTTAACGAACATCACATAATATATATATATATATATATATTGAGGAATCACATAATAAAATGTGCTTCTTAAGACATGTCAATAGCCTGGTCATATTATCATATTGATCATATTTAATGAGCCTTAATTATTTGGCTAATTATATGATCTAGCTATGTATATAGGCCCGTTTACAATATATAAATATATAATTTCCCACTTGGGCCACATTGACCTACTGATGATTATTCAATGAATCTTGTTAGCAAGTCCTTTAAGTAGACTAGCTATGGCCATAAGACCAACTAATATTATTTCCTTATTGTGCTGATCTAATGGCCCTCCCTCACGTGATTACTAGTTTTTGTTTTATTTTGGATTTTTTTACTTTTATTATTTGGAAATCAATATCCTATACGGTTCAAACAGAATGAGTGCTACACATCCCAAAAATTTTCATCCAAAAAGTGAGTTCCCAAATGATGTGTCACCATCCCATGAATTGGTGACACATCATTTGGTGACTCATTTTTTGGAAGAAAATTTGGGATGTTAGCATTTCTCTTTAGATAGTAGGAACTTCAAGTCCAACCAGTCTTTAAAATTAGGGTTAAATACTTTTTTTTTTTTTTTTTTTCTCCTTGTAGTGTTACTACTTTATTTTTTCTTACCTTGATACCCCAAGCCAAATGAGAGTAGCCGTGCCACCCCCAAGCCTGTCAGAGGAGGTTTCGGCCACCCCAATTTTCAAGTTGGGGTGGTTTGGCCACCCCCATTTTGTTCAAAAGGGGTGGCTCGGCTAAACTGAATTCTACTATACAAGTCAAAAATCAACTTATTCCTACATTTTGATTATGCAATTTGGGCATGGAATAAGCATATGATCCTAGCTACTAGCTTGCTAAATCAGAGAGCACAATATAAAAATCATCAAAGATATATATTAATGCATATACGACAAAGCAAAGAAAGCTCCGAATGCAAAATTTGCCAAATACATGCACCAAATATCTGAAGCTTAAAGAAAACTGTAGGATTCAAAACTATTCCACCTAAAATAAGCACTTAACATAGAGGACTCGAGGCTTAGGGCAAATGCTTCTCGCATTCAAAATTGAAATTCACTTGTGTGGGTGCAATAGAGACTGTGAGAGATGTGGAACAAGTAAAATAATTTTATATTTTGACAACAAAAAGCACTAAATTAGTCACAAAAGCATACGGTATGTGTTACAATTCAATTTTTCAATCAAGTTCCACCGCCAGGAGTCACATTTCACATTGGCAAAGCATCATCTTAAAAAGAAAGGTAGCAGATAGTATAGCAATGGCCAAGTAAAGGATTTCCTAATAAGATTCACTAATTAAATAAGCATTAGGGGGTCAACATTCCAATGACCAAGTAAAAACTAGTACAACTATTTCTTTCTAGGCTTTTATTTCCCGATGAGTAGCTAACTTAGGGGTATTACATATTTCAAAAAGTACTCCTTAAACTCTCCATATGCATGTTGCTGCTGCCGAAAAATCTTCCCATACGACCGTTTGCCTGCATCGAAATAGTTATCCGGCCACCAATAGCTAGGTCAATCAATGTTAAAATGCCAAAAGAATCTCATGAAGGAGGACAAGATGTTTCATCATCATACGTACACTACTTTTGGGACTAGGGAGTCACTTTTCAAAGAGTAAAAAATAAAACGAAAGATAGCAGACAGGAGCAAGAAACACTAGAATTCATATATATTCTGGGTCAAGATTTAGCTTGCTTACGTCTAGCTTGCTCGCTTGCGTGAGTGCAGTGGAATCTTCCTGTCAAGTTCAATTGCGTCTAATCCAACAACCTTGTCCACCTCCTTGCCACTTTTGTAAATGAGAAAGGTCGGAAACTTACTAATCCCCCGATCAACAGCCATGCCCTCGGCATTAGGGCCCTCCTCAATGTCAACTTTCAAGAAAACAACTTTCGGGTACTTCACGGCTAAGCTTGCATAAAGAGAAATGTAATGGCGAGGACGAGCTTTAGAGAAGAACAGGATTGCCAGGCGAGATGTCCTTGAAGCTTCCTCCAACCGCTTTTCCAGTTCACTTGCAGAGTGAATAACAATAACTTGGTCCCCTGCTTTCATAAACCAAAATTACGTTTTCATAAATCAATACTTATTATTACCAGCAAACACAAGCAAAGTACTTGTTACTGCAATAAAAAGAAGTAAGAAGACAGAAGCAGGCAGGAGCAAGAAACACTAGAATTCATATATATTCTGATAAATTAAGATTTAGCTTGCTTACGTGTAGCTTGCGTTTGCTTGCGCGAGTGCAGTGGAACCTTCCTTTCAAGTTCAAATGCGTCTACTCCAACAACCTTGTCCACCTCCTCGCCACTTTTGTAAAAGAGAAAGGTCGGAAACTTACGAATCCCCCGGTCAAGAGCCATGCTCTCGGCATTAGGGTCCTCCTCAATGTGAACTTTCAAGAAAACAACTTTCGGGTACTTCACGGCTAAACTTGCATAAAGAGGAGAAATGAAACGGCAAGGACGAGCTTTAGAGAAGAACAGGATTGCCAGGCGAGATGTCCTTGAAGCTTCCTCCAGCCGCTTTTCCAGTTCACTTGCAGAGTGAATAACAATAACTCGATCCCCTGTTTTCATAAACCAAAATTAAATTACAAGTTATTATGTTTTCATAAATCAATAGTTTTCTGCAAATAAATGTAATTCAATACACAAATTCCTTTTACCTTTCTCGCCCTTATACTCCCTGACAGTCAACAAGGAGAAATTAGAAGTACCTACGTTGAACCTACTAAAATGAGCCAAGGCTTGAAATATCTTAGTCTGGCCTCCATCACCAACATCCTTGGCCTCAAAGGTTACATAATACCTACGGCCATCAACACACTCATTCATTGCTTTCAATACCTTCACAAACTTCAGTGGAGTTTGAGGCTACACACAAAAGTCACCATGAAAATATATATAATTATTGTCACAGCAATAACTGAATATTTCAGCAAATATAATAAGAGAAAAAGAAAGAAGAAACACCAACCTTGACAGTTCTTCGTTCTCTGCGCTTGCGGATTTGGTCGATTGCGCGCAGCGAAATTATTTCGCATGTGCGATATGCAGATCCATTGCTTATATCGAGTGGTTGAATGAAACCGCCCATAACCAAGACATCAGAAGGCACGGGGGCAACATCAAAGCCCTATAACAACGAACAGTGTGTTAAAGCATATGTATGTATGTATGTATATATATACGTAGTAGACGAAGGAAATTAATTTTACTTACATCGCTCTTATAAACTTGTTCGTTGTAGCAGACTTCTTCTTCGTCGGTCAGACCTCTAGCTCTCCCGTTCCTCCTGTCGGCCTCGACCCGGCTGTCGTTGTTGAAGCTGTCGTCGCTGTCGCTGACGCTGTCGTCACTGTCCAGCTCGTCGGCGTCGGGGTTAGGGCAAGTAGAAGCGGAATGAGTTCGCTTTTGTTGTTGTTTTCCTTTGAGAGTGCGTTTTCGGACATCTAAAAGAGACGGCCGACCTTTTTTCTTCTCCTCCGCCTCCTCCCTCCTCTCCACCACCTTACCCATCTATCTCTCTCTCTCTCTCCCGAAAACCCTTATATTTTGTATTTATAGCACACGCCGACGCGCGCGTCACCGGCAACACTTTTTCTTTTTTCTTCTTATATGGAACGATTTATTTTCTTTTGCAAAGAAATATAAGGGGAGCAACGGAGACGTTACCAATCTATTTGAACAAATTGAAAAAAAAAAAAATTTATTATTATTTATAGTAAATTAGCTAATTAATTGTCTAGATAATTTGGAAAGCTTTTAAAAAAATTATTTTAAATTACGTAGTGGGTGGTGGCATTAAATATTTGTACAAATTTGGATTTCTTTTTTTTTGAAAAATATTATAATATTTTAAATTTTGAGAACCTACTAGAATTTTAACAAATTAATAAATAAAAATTTCTGGATTGTTTAATGGCGGTGGCAAGTGCTATAAATACAATCTCAAAAAAAGGTTTCGTCAGTTTTTTCCGTGACTGAAGTGGCTAGGGTTTCAGGCTTTCAGCCGAGAGGGAGAGGGAGAGAATGGCCGGTAAGGTGGTGGAGGGGAAGAAGAAGGAGAAGAGAGGACGACCGTCTCTTTTAGATGTCCGAAAACGCACTCTCAAAGGTAAACAGCAACGTAAGCGTAACCACAAATATACCCCTCATTCCGCTTCTAATTACACAACCGTCACTGTTCCTATCCGTGCCTTGGGTTCTACTCCTCTGCGGCGATCCCGCGCCTGAATCTTGACCCCGACACCGACGAGAGCGACTTCTTCCCTAGCGATTCCGACGAGAGCGACGCCGACAAGCCCAGGGGAAGATGTGGAAGCATGACCGACGCCGAAAGGGTCCGCTACGAGGAACAAGTTTGTAAGAGTGATGCAAGTAAATGAATTCCATTAGTCTACTACGCCTTTGTTTTGCCTTTGCCTGCAGCTTTAATACTTGTTCGTTGTTACAGGGCTTTGATGTTGAACTCTTTCTGAGGTCAAGGGTTTTGGTATAATTCAACCACTCAATCTAAGAAAGGCGGCATAACAGGATGCGCGAAAATGTCTCGCAGCGCGCAATCGACCAAATCCACAAGCGCAGAGAACGAAGAGCTGTCAAGGTTGGTGTTTCTTCTTTTTGTTTTATTTTTATTTTTCTTTCTTACGAGTATTTGTTAAGAGGAAAGTTGTCTTTTGTATATATGCCGAAATCGTCAGTTATTGCTTCTTTCTCTCTTTCGGTGACAATAATTTTATATATATATATATATATATATGGTGACTTTTGTGTAGCCTCAAACACCACTGAAGTTTGTGAGGTATTGAAAGCAATGCATCAGTTTCACGATATGCTGAGGTATTATGTAACATTTGAGGCCAAGAATGGAGTAGGCGAGACTAAGATCTATCAAACCTTGGCGCGTTGGAGTAAATTCCCCTTGTTGAAGATAAGTTCTCCTTGTTGATTGTTAGAGTATAAGAAAGATAAAGGTGAAGCGATTAATTACATTAAAAGAGATTAATTTAATTTAATTTAATTGATTTATGAAATCATAATTTTGGTTGGTTTACGAAAACAGGGATCAAGTTATTGGTATTCGCTCTTTAGTGAGCTGGAAACGCAGTTGAATGCTGCTTCAACGACATGTCGCCTGGCAATCCTCTACTTCCATAAAGCTCGTCCTTGCCGTTTCATATCTCCTTTTATGCAAGCATAGCTCGGAAGTACCCGAAAGTTGTTTTCTTGAAAGTTGACATTGAGGATGCGGAGGCGCAGGACGTGACTACAGCATGGAAAATTCGTAGGGCTCCCTACTTTTCTTTCTGAAAATGGCAAGCAGGTGGACAAGGTGGTTGGAATAGACGCAGATGAACTTGAAACGAAGGTTAAACTCACGCAAGCAAGCAAGCAAGCTAGCTAGAAGGAGGTGAGCTATATTGATCAAGGATTAATTCATTTTTTGTGATCTGTGGAAACAAATAAATGATATTAGGCTTGCTTGGTAATTAATTTGATTCGAGCAGAAGATCAGAAGATTCTTTTGCAAGTCAAATGGAAACTCTATAAGAATAGGAAAAAAAAAGGTGGGATCTATCAAAGTGGTTACAAGTGGTATCAAATCCGTTCGATTCCATTTCAAGTCAAATGGGAACTTTATACAAACAATTGAATAAATTAATTGAACAACTCACAAAAATGGTTCACTTCGTTCGAAAAATGAACATAAAATCAAGCTTGACAATAAGTTCTACCTTGGCTCTAAGCAAAGGTCATGATCTTTGAAGAATCAGAGGATCCAAAAAAAAAAGTGTCGCAGAGAAGGAAAAGTGTGGAACTTTACTTTAAATCCTTGAATTACCATGTGATTTGACAAGTCTCCAAACTTTAAAATTTCTCAATTTAAATCCTTAAACTTTCATTTGCAGTTAATTTGGACTTCATCGTGTTAAAAGTGAGACAATGATATTTATATTCATAACTGTTTTTATAAAATTTTAAATTTGCCCTTAATTCTAATTTTTTTTTTTTTTTTAAAAGAAGGGTTCTCTGGCCGAACATGATGTTTTCGTTGTAGGAGAAGACCCAGTGTGGGTCATGGCCAGACCCACAAGTCTTTTTTTCCTTTTTTTTTTTTTCAAAAACAAAAATTAGGGATATTTTAGTTTTTTTAGGTATTGCCATTATATGTTAATAGATAAATCAAACAAATAGATTCAAATTGACTGCAATTGAAAGTTCAGGGTTCAAATTGAGAGGTTTTGAAATTTAAAAAACTTATCAAATTGCGTGGTAGTTCAAGGGTCTAAAGTGAAATTATCCAAAATTTGATCCAAAATATCGCAGCCCATACATGCAAGTGGTGGCAATTCATATTTGCATGTTGGTTTCAAGTCGTGTTAAGGCATATGAATAAGATTATTGGTCAGGCCAGCTTGATAGATTTTGGGGCCTAAGGCAACAAGTTTAAGTGGGGCATTTTTCTTGTATTTAAATATTAATTATTAATTTATTTTTTTACAGTTATATTATTTAAAAAAAAATCATTATTCTTACTTTTTAAGATGCATAATTACTAATTAAGTTTTTATAATCAAGTTTTCCAACATCTCATTTTCAATATAATAATAATTTTAGTAAAATGTTTATTATAATTATTAGTTGGGGATCTTATTTAAGGCTTAGCTCGCCTAGGCTTGAGCTGGCCTTTCTATTAGGTTAATTTATAGAAGGTTATGTAACTTTTCAAGTTTCTAAAATTGTTTTTCATACCCTTTGTTAGGATTTAACAGAAAATCCTAATGGTGGAAAGTGAAAGGAAATCAAAGTTTGATACATCAAAGTAAGATACTTTGAATATTGGGAGGTGTTTACAAAATGCATAAATTCATGGTGGTAGTGATTTTTTTTTTTTTTAAAAAAAAAAAATTGATTTCTGAGATAATATATTTTAAAAGGCAAAACCATGCATCTCACCATGAAAGGACATATAAAAATTAGAGAAACAAGAAGGAATTACCTTGAGACAGCTACACTTTTTCTTTTTATCCATGTAAGAAATAGTTTTTTTTTCCCTTTGCAAAGAAATATATATAAGGAGTGAGCAAAGGAGAGGTTCCTAGTCTTTTGGAATAACTTCAAAAAAGTTATTAAATATACTTGGGGGTGACAGCATGCAGCTAGATTTAGTTCTAGGTTTAACCTCATTATTAAAATTTTAGGATTAGTTTTAAATTTGTCCTTATTTGTAAAAAGTTTTAAAAACTCATTGTAAATTAAATTGAGTGTGGTTGTAGCTAAATTTGGGTTTATAGAAGAAGGTTCTATAACTTTCAAAAAAATTCTAAACTCTTTTTCTATTTTCTCTCTCTTTTCTTTTTTTGGCAAATTAGTAAAATTTGAAGATCTAAAATATAAAATTTGAAAACTAAAACAAAAAAATGATAAAAATCATTCTTCATTTCATTTTCACTCATTTCTGAACCCTAACCCTGATACCGACAAGATCCAATTGCCCTCAGTTTAGCAGTGACATGCAATATGAAAAGTTTAATTAAGGAGATTGTTGAAAATATGTATTATTGCTAAATATGTATTTTTAGTAGTGAGATGCAAATGAAATGGGTCGTATTATCGCTTTAAATGAGAAGAAAGAGTATTAGCTAAATCATGTATTTTCATAGTGAGATGCAAATGGATCGTATTATCGCTTTAAATCAATATTTTACTATTGGAACAAGAAGTTTCAAAGAGAGGAAGTTAAAAAGAAAAAGACAAAAAAAAAAGTGGAAACTTCGTAAAGGATTTTTGAATTACCACTTATTTTGAGAAAATCTCATCAAATTTTAAAAACTCATAATTTCATCTCTTGAAATTTTTAATTTGATGCAATTTACCCTTTGTCACTTTTTGTTGTTAAACCCTCCTGGAAACCCCTAAAAAGACCAAATTACCCTTCAATTTTTCTTCTTAAAAAAAAAAAAAAAAAAGAGTTTCTTAAATAGCTAGGTTTTATTTTATTATGAGTTTTGTTATATTTTTGAAGAAAAAGTTGAATATAAAAGGGCCATTGAGCTCATTAACGAAGTCTCTCATGATATTCCTCACTTTCTCTCAAGAAAATCAGAGCGCAATAACAAACTGTAAGGCTTTCTCTTTGAACTCCGATTATATCTCCATCTTCTTTCTTCACAAATTAAGTTTCTTTGTGATTTTCTTTTGGGTGTTTCAGGTTTCTTTGTATTTGTACACATTATCTTCTTTCTACAAGACCGTCCATGGCAAGTGAGGATTCCACTGACGGCTCGTCACCGGGCGTCAGTCTACTGAAAGAAGATGATAATGGGGTGATTGAGAATAATTTGATTGATGATTATTTTGGGGTCCCGCGTGAAGAAGAAAAAGCTGATAATGAGAATGAGAAGAAGACTGCTTCTTTGGATCCTGTTCATGAAAAGGTTGCTTCAACGTCAAATGATGATCTCCAGATGATATCTGCTGGTGTTACGAGGAGGGAAACAGAGGAATTGCAACAATCAAGAACAGAGTCGACGTCGGAGGTTAACGTGAATCAGCTGAAGAAAGAGAGTGAAGCAAATTTGATTGATGATTATCAGAAGAAGTACTGCGGAGTTGCTCAGAAAGATCCCAATGATCCTTTTCTTGAAAGTGAGGATTGCTCGCCACCCGATCTCCGTCAACTGACACAAAAAGTTCGTGAGGTGATTGCGAATTCGCTGATTGATG
This sequence comes from Carpinus viminea, assembly GCA_013348765.1. NCBI lineage: Eukaryota > Viridiplantae > Streptophyta > Magnoliopsida > Fagales > Betulaceae > Carpinus > Carpinus viminea. Next base: position 68,297,064 of record CP054667.1, read on the forward strand.
ATTTTCGTACATATTTTCGTTCTATGAGACCGCCCATGGCAAGTGAGGATTCCACTGACGGCTCGTCACCGGACGTCGGTCAACTGACAGAAGAAAATAATGAGGTGATTGATGATTTTTTTGAGGTCCCGCGTGAAGAAGAAAAGGCTGAAAATGAGAATGAGAAGAAGACTGCTTCTTTGGATCCTGTTCTTGAAAAGGTTGCTTCAACGTCAAATGATGATCTCCAGAAGATATCTGCTGGTGTTACGAGGAGGGAAACAGAGGAATTGCAAGAATCAAGAACAGAGTCGACGTCGGAGGTTAACGTGAATCAGCTGAAGAAAGAGAGTGAAGCAAATTTGATTGCAGGAAGTGATAATAATTATCTGGCTCCACCACTGATGGTAAGTGAGGATCCCATTCACCGTCTATCACCGGACATCTGTCATCAGACAGAAGAAGATGGAACTATTATCCAAGATCATACCACGCATCGTGTTCTTTCTGATTTTATGAGCGAACTTGGAGAGGCAATTATGAAGGTAATTACTGAGAGGAAGAAGAATGAAGAAAATGAGAAGAGCGTAACCATCGTGGGTTGTAATGAAGAAAAAATAGAAGGCGCTGAGAGTGGAGTTTCGGTTGCAGGAAATGATCATGGGGGTTCAAGAATGAAGAGAAAAAGCTGATGATGAGAATGAGAAGGAAGAATTGTAGAAAAAGTTGAAGATCAATCTCGCAGAATTGCAACTGATGATGATTCTTCTGTTGAGAATTGCAATTGATGATGATTATTCTATGGAGGCTTCATGTTTCTACATAGAATTACTTTCAATATCTCTTGTTTAGCTATGAAGAAGCATATAAATAGTAAACATTGAGTGGTTATTTTGATAAATGGTTTTTGTCTCACTAAGTTTGTAAGAAATTGCAATGTCTTTGTTTGTGAAAAGTATGCATGTAAGGAAGAAGAAGAAGACAAACAATATCATATGAACCTTTTAGAAGAAAAATGTAAAGGATATCAATTGACATCAACTTTTCTCCACTGTTCTCAAAGATCATTGAAATTGTGATAGATAATGAGATATAAAAATTAGAACAAAATAAGGGTTAATAATACCATTTGGTGTATTTTAATAATCTTAATCTTCTTCGTTGAAGCGTTTTTTGTATTTTCCTACGACATTCCACCCATATATCATTAGATGATGATGGACATCTCTATAAAATATGACAAGTAGTTTTCGCATTCAACCTACATATAGCTCAATATAGGAGGAGTGGGCAAATTAATTGTCTATTGATTACCGATCGCCTACCAACTACGACCGAACCAAAACTAACCGTCAACCGACTTATATGAGTCAAAAATCGGTATGAATTTTTTATACCGACATCGGTTCGGTTAATCGGTATAAAATTTTTTGTCGTTAACTAATTGAACCAAACCGCAGAGACTTTATTTATTATTTACAAACCTTCAAGCATTTATATTTACAGTTCTTTCTTGCTCCAGGCTTGAATCAATGACACTAAAATTATTGGCCTAGCAAAAAACTTAAATAAACAACTAGAAACATTAATGAAGGAAATGAAAAGGAGCATAATAGTAACAAATATGTGTAAGTACATGTTTTGGGCCCCCAAGAATTCCTTTACACTCAAAAGACATGAGAACAAGACGTTTAAAGTTATTTGGGCCCCAAGATTATAATAGATCTTAGCCCAAAAAAACATGTTCAATAAGTTATTTTAGCCCCAAAATAACTAATTTTTTGCCCATAAAAAATAGCATTGGTCAAATTAAAAAAGCTCATGGTTAACCGATTATCGAAATTAACTGAAAATTTCGAAATAATTTGTTATCAAAATAAAATCAGCGAACTAACCGATTTAACTAACAATTTCGATTACTTACCAAAAATGACTACCAAAGCGAACCAAACAAGTAATGTTATAAGTCTTTCTTGTTTTACTCTAAAGATGGCATGTCTCTTAAAATCATCATTAGACTTATGATTGATTATTATTGAATTTTAATCAAATATTGATTTTAAAAACCACTTTAATTTTTAGAGACACAAGAGAAACTTTTAAAATTACTTGAACCAAACCGATACACCCTATTAATTAATTAATAGGATAGATGGATCATATACTAAAGAGATTTTCCTAAGTTGACAGCAAATTGTTGCATGCCTTTCCATATGAACTTCTTCATCACTCTTGGGACCCTTAATTGTCGGAGGTACTTACTTCCACACAAGATTATACATATATAGGGGCATTTGAAGTACCTCATCGATCTCACCAGCATATTTCTATCTTTTTCCAAGTGATATGTGTACTTGTTTCCGAAAATTTCCCTAGCGAGCCTAACAATGCTCTTGAGTCTTCACAATTTCCTTGATTAGTGAATTTTCATCACAAGGCAAGAAGGACTAAGAAAGACGGGTAAATATCTTATAAATCTTTGAGTTAACGCGTCAAAACAGAAATTTCCTTGAACTTTTCTTCTTCTTTTTGAATTTTACTCTCTAAGTTAATCGAAAAGGCAAATTAACCCATGCCATTACATTTTCCATCAAATGTTTAACGCCACCAATCTCAACTAAATGCACCATTTGCTAAAGACATATTAGTTTTTTATTAATTTAATTTAAAAATTAAATCTAAAAATAAATTTTAAGGGGTGGCTTTCTGACCACCCCTCCAATTTATTTATTTTTAAGATTTAATTTTTAAATTAAATTAATAAAAAACTAATATGTCGATGTGGTAAATTAATTGCATTAAACATGTGGGAAAAAATGTAACAGTAAAGTTTAATTTGCCTTTTCAATTGACCCAATGAGTAAAAATTTGGAAAGAAAAAAAAAAGGTTCAAGGAGTTTTCTATTTTGACGCATTGACTCAGGGATTTATATAATATATACCCAATATATAAATTAAAAATTAATATCAATATTATTTAAATATGTAAAAAAAAAAATCTCACTTAAATTTGTTGTTGTATGCCTCAAAATTTATCTAGTCGGTTATATTCATTTAAATAAATGAGTCAGATTCATCAACAATTACTCACTAATTTGATAATGAGTTCATCTCAAATTTGCAATTCTTATATATATAAAAATTTGCCATATCTTGATAATTGTCTATACCGTTATACATGGATGTAATAGAGTTCTAATTAGATGTGGAATTTTCCAAGAAAGTATAACAAGTTGTCACAATCAGAATAAAAATAATAGTTGCATATTCAATGATAATGGGATCCATATGAGTCAACAAATTCAACGACGAATCCATTAAATTTGTAAACAAAGATGGTCAAGAGAATAATGTGTAACATGCCTAATTTCTTTATGTGCTATGTTCTAGGTCTAAGTCTAATTGCATTACTTTGCTTCTACATTTACATCTTGCATTAGTAAAATATGTAGTGAATAATTGAGAATTGTTGTTTCCATCTCGAATTAGAGTCTTGTGGTCTCTTTTTA